>MU224040.1:315815-341750 GCA_018584345.1 Thuja plicata | reverse complement strand
ACATTTGAGGAAGCTCTGAAGAACTTGGAGAAAGTACTAATCAGATGCGAGGAACATAACCTATCTCTCAACAGTGAAAAGTTCTTTCTGATGATGCAGGAAGGAGTGGTGTTGGGACATTTTATCTTTGAAGCTGGAATCCAGGTAGACCCTGTGAAGATAGAGGTAATTCTCACACTCCCTATTCCTACTAAGAAAAAAGAAGTCAGATCTTTCTTAGGTCACGCTGGCTATTATAGGAGGTTTATCTAGAACTTTAGTCAAATAGCTAGTCCTCTGTACAAGTTACTTACCAAAGAAGCTGAATTTGATTGAACAAAAGAATGTGATGAATCCTTCCTACATCTCAAGTCACTTTTGACAACTGCACCAGTCCTTAGGGGTCCTGACTAGACTTTGCCATTTCACATTCATACAGATGCTTAAGACTATGTTGTAGGTGCTGTCTTAGGACAAAAGACTAAAAACCATGAAAATACAATCTATTATATCAGTAAGAGTCTACATGGACCAGAGTTAAACTATACAGTGACTGAGAAAGAATTGCTAGCGGTAGTTTATGCTCTGAATAAATTCCGCCATTATGTGACTGGTTATCCTATCTATGTTCATACTGACCATGCAACAATTAAGTATCTCATGAACAAGCCTACCATCACAGGCAGGTTAGCAAGATGGCTTCTTCTTTTGCAATAATTTGATATAACAATCATTGACAAGCCAGGGAAAGCAAACGTGGTAGCTGATAATCTATCCAGACTTCATCATGCTGAAGAAGATACTACTTTGATAGATGATAAATTTCCAGATGAACATTTGTTTCATATTTTTGTCCAGAATCTATGGTATGTAGATATCGCTAACTACCTAGCAGCTAATAAAATGCCAACACATTTCTCTTATAAGGAAAAGAAGCTGCTTGTAGAGAAAAGCTTCCATTTCTCTTGGATTGATATCACATTATTTTACACTGGGCCTGACCAAGTCATGAGGAGATGTGTGAGAGAAGATGAGACATATGACATTATTAATGCATGTCATAATGAACCATGTAGAGGTCACTTTGCAGCGAAATGAACAACACAAAAGATTTTAACAACTAGCTACTATTGGCCTACACTTCACAAAGATGCAGCAAGTTATACAAGGAAATGTGACAAATGCCAAAGAATGGGCTGACCAACAAGATCAGATGAAATGCCCTTAAACCCATAGGTGGTGGTAACACCATTTGATAAATGGGGCATGGAATTTATTGGCCCAATAGACCCCCCATCCAATGGGAAGTCATACATTCTGGTATGCACATATTACCTGACCAAATGGGTCGAAGTCAGAGCAATGAAGCACGCCAGAGATCATAAAGTTGCTGAATTTTTGTATGAAGAAATTTTTACTAGATATGGCATGCCAAGAGAACTTGTTATTGATCAAGGTACACAATTCACCTCCAATCTAATAACAGAGCTCATGAAGGAATATAATATCAGACATCGGAAATCAAGCCCCTATCACCCTCAAGCCAATGGACAAGCAAAAGTTATAAATCAGGAAATAGAAGCAATCTTAACCAAGATAGTTCATTTGCATCACCGAGATTGGAGCAGTAGACTATCAAAATCCATCTGGGCATATAGAACAACATGGAAGACCACCACAGGATTCACTCTGTTCAAACTGTTATATGGAAAAACAGCAATGCTACCAATTGATTTTGAACACAAAATATTAAGAACAGTGCTGGAGTTAAATATTGATCTTCTTGCAACACAGAGGGAGTGCTTGCTACATCTCAATTCTCTGGTTGAAATGCGCAAGTCTACCCTACAGTGCATAGAAATTGTCCAAAAGCAAAGAAAACAGTGGCATGATACCCATATTAAGAATAAACAGTTCAAAGTTGGAGATTGGGCATTGTTATATAATTCCAAATTCTAGGAGATACCAGGCAAGCTGCAGACACGATGGATGGGTCCATATGAAATAAGCCATGTATTTACAAATGGAGCAGTCCAGTTGACCACAATTGACCCTGTACACTTCAAGCTACTCGTCAATGGACATAGATTAAAGTTGTATCACCAGCCACAGACGAAAGAGGGCTTCCTGCAGCAATTCAACCAGCCAACTTTAAAGGATCAACATGCAACACTTACTGCGGCAGAGGGTGTCAACCTTCTTCCTGCAACACTTCAATAAGAATTCCTTCAAAGCATGACCATAATAAAAACTTTATGTGTACATAAAGTTCAAATTCTCCATTCACTTTCTATATTCTTCTTTTTCAACCCACTTCATTTCTTAATCTTTCATCCACCCACCTTCCACGTCATCATATTTTAATGCTTTCAATAAAAGATTATGTGCTGATGCATGCCGACCGCCGATGCTATCATTCCACTCTCACCAATCTTTCCTGGCATGTGCGATGATCAATTAACAGGTATGAGATTTTCAAATTTATTTCCATTTTTAACGCATGTATTTAGTTGGTTATATCGAATACTACAATAAATGTATCGTTGCCGCCTTAATCCAGTTCCGTACCTTCTGCCAAGTCTGACAAGTGAGGACACTTGTCAATATTTTGTAGGGGGCAGGGAAGCGTGCTAATTTCTAAAAATGTCATTTCCATTTACTCGTTAAGATCCTCAAATCTGTAGTTCAGCATTGTCTTAATTAAAATCCAACTGCCGCATCACACAAGTGTCAAATGTCATACCTTTATTCCAAATAAACCCGTAACTGTCAGACTAGATGTGACCCAGTATTAAAACCATGACATAACTCTCACTCGCATGAATATCTATGATTCATTCTGTTAAAGTACATTATTATTATTCATATCAAGAATACCGAAAGAATGTGAGAGAGGGTCTGTGGTTTTACAAGAGGTAGTCTGAAATTCAAAAGAGAAGAAGGTAATTATCAAGAATAGAGCAGAGGTTGAACAGAGTAGAAGTTGAATTTGGTAAAAATGGGGGGCCAATTGTAGCGGCATGAAATAGTGGTTCATGGTATTTTACTATCTGATGTTAAGGCAGTGAGAAGATTTAATGCCTGTGGATGGCTGGGGTATTTCTTAAAATTGACGGAGTTCGACGAGGAAGCAGCATCAGAATTTACAAACACATTTGATGAGGGCCAAGTGACGGTATGGGGGTTGATAGTCATTGCAACAGAGGAGCGAATAGCGAAAGTGACCGGTTTTCCAGCAGCAGGGAAACATTATCCCAATGCCCATGATGCCAGGTCAGCCAGGGCTCAATTCACCCTACCAGGAGACCCTCCATTAGAAATCACTAAATAGGGATGCAAAAGGATGTCGATTCCTCCACCATACTAGGAGTTGGCTATGCACATTATAAGGTATTTCACCTGTGAAGGGAGATTCTATAATTTACATGCACATCATTTTAGCTGCTTAGTTATGTACGACATAATATCCCAATGAATGCACCCAATTTTCTGTTTAATATATTGTGTATTAGTGCTGAAGAAACCCAGAAAGGGAAAGACAACTCTGTTACTCACTATGCCCTGATTAAATTACTCTTAGAAAGATCTCTTAGGGATGCCTCCCCTATGACATGGGCAAAGTTCATCCATCATAAAACCCTTCAGCCTCAAATTGCCCCTAATTTGCAAATTAGCCAAGATAATGCAGTTTCCCCTGATCCAGTTGCTGAGCAAAATAACCAAGGGGCAGAAACCAAAAATATACAAGAAAATGTGCCTTTAACCGCTCACATGAGAAATATACCTATTGCCACCTGAACCAAAGGAAAAAAAAAGTTAGTAGGAGAAACTTTGATTCCTACAGCTGAACCACAAAACCCTCAAGTCTCAAGAAAGAAGAAAATGAAGTCAGTTCTTGCAGCTACTACTCTTGCAACAGAGAAGACAAAAAGGGTTAGTAAGAAGAAGGCCATAGGAGTTGAGGAAATTCCTGTAAGAAGAAGTTCTAGGATGAGAGGGTGGACTCGTAAAGCACCCACTGAAAGCCAACCCTCTTCCCCCAAACACTCTGAGGAGGAAACTCCTATTGATATTGTCCCGGATGATTCTCCTAGCCAATCTGAGATTCCTGACATTCCTCAAAATCTAGAAGAGGAGTGTGAAGATGAGCCAAATGTATGTCAGAATGACCCAAGAATTAGTCATCAGGATGTTCCAACTCATGAGGAAGAAACCCCTACAACTCACCAGCTGGCTTGCACAAGAAATGCCTTAGTTTTCTATAAGTGAACTTGGTTAATAAAATTATTAGAGCAGTTATGGAGAGAACAAAGAAAGAAGAATCACCAAGATGAAAATAGTGGTCTGATTACTCTACAAATGCTTCTTTTCCAGTTATATAATAAGCATGTGCTGACAACCACTCTATATGGAGAAGAGAAAAATAAATTGCATAAAGTAATAGCAGAACAGGAAAAGGAAATTGCAGAATTGAAAGATCAGTTGGCAAGACAGAAACATAGAATGGAACATGCCCTTAAGTTGACTGACCAGGTAATTACTTGTAGACCTCCACCTAGTGTCTATACTATCTGTCTCAAAGAACAATTCCTTCTATTTCAGTTGATGATGACCCTCAAGGATGTAAACGCAGAGTTCAAATCAACCCATGAATTCTATGGTTTATACCAGACACTTCCATCTTGGCAACAAAACCTACTCTATGAGTTGTATGTGCATAATTTCATCATCCCAATAGAGACTGAATGGAATCCCCTGCCTTACATAGGGGATGTACACCTAAGGGCCCTAATGTCATGGATGCACAATGAGGCTAACTATGATAGAAAATTGAAGAATTACAGAGAACTTGAGAAAACAGAACCCCTACCCTTAAGAGTAGAAAGCAGTCAACCAGAAGTATTCTTGAGGGATTGGTTCAGACTGACATATGGGAATGTTAAAAAGGAAATCAGAGATAAAAATTTTAAACTTAGAGCAGATGTGTATGCAGAATATGATAGCATGTCCTATTTTGTCTTCCAAAGAGCCTTAACCGGTGCCAAAAGTAGATGGGGTAGATTATTAGAGGTATTCAAAAGATCAGAACCACATAGCCCCATTAACCTTGAAGCATCTATACACCGGGCACCAAAATACATAGCGTTGGGTAGGAAAATCAGGAAGGAGCTTTGGTGTTCGCTCATAATGCAGCCACCCATGCTTCTTTGGCCCTTGTATGATATCAACACTACCAGACTTGACAGGCTGCAGGAAGATCACAGAAGGAATGTTTGGGAAAGAACAAGAGGGTTCTACTACTCCTTCAAAAGCCAGAGGCGAGGAAGAACTGAAGTTGGTGACTTTAGGTCAATTGCCAGAAGGTGCAATGCTTGAGGACAAGCATTTGATTAACCAAGGGGTAGATGATAAGGCCAAATTATTTCCTTTGTTTTGTATAATTTTAAATACTCTATTCTAGTTTTTGACAAAACATTTGAGAGCCTAACCAGTCAAAACTTGTGATAAAGTCCAGATAAAACTGATAAACCATGGGTAGATGTTTGTGACATATTTTGCTAATATTATATATATAGTGCAGTATTTTATAAAACCATCAGAATATATGTTCTAATATTTGGATATTTAATTTGATTAAGCTTGTTGCATGCATATTTCTGCATCTTAACTAACTTGATAGGAGAGAAAGTGGATGGAGAGTGGTCAACAACATTCAAGGAGGACTGTTGAGGACCAGCTACGGTGGAGTTATCATTACAGCACCAGGAAACATGGCTGCTACAATGGAGCCATTATTCCAGGACATGGGGATGTAGTGTGTTTATATTCCCTCTGCACTTTATTATGTTGAACTGGTCGCCCGAGGTTTGTTACCCACACCGTGGGCTGTTGCATTTCCATCTTCTTCTCCGGCATGTTTTCAACAAGGATAGTTTCTTTTCTATTTTGTAATAAGTGTTCGATCCTCTATATATAGGGATTAGACCGATAGTTTGAGGTTAGCTAGAAAAGATGGAGACAAAAGTTTTTGGAAGAAAATTGTTATACAACAATCTATTTCAAGTTCTACGTATTGTTTCTATGTAATAAATTTTTGAAATGCAATGAAGTAGTTCTTGGTTTACATTCTGTGTTAATAGTTTAGTAGAAACCAACCAAGGGGGCCCACTTGAGAGGTGGAATAGGTTAGAATAGAATAGATTTCATTTCCAGCATTTTTACCATTTCTAGCATTTCTAGTATTTCAGATAGAAGTGACAATTTCTTCCTGCAGCATCGTACCTTGTGAGTGTTCCTACAACATCTGCAAGAATAGTTATAATGGATGTTCTAGGATGAAAGTATAGGTTTAATTAGAGTTGCAATTTCTAGCATTCTTTTCAGTAAGGAGATAAATGTATTCTTTTCCTGCAACACTAGTGCAGGTTTCTTTTATGCATTTTTACCTTCCTGTAGCATAAGAAGAATGATTCCTTAAAGAACCTAGTACACATATCGTGCTGACTATTTCAAGTATACGTCCCTGGGTTGACAAGTTAAATGCACCTTATAATAGGAGAAGTAGTCCTTAGATTGAATAAACTATTCCTAAGAAAGGCCTTGAGCATGATTATTCCACACCTATTGTGAGGCGGTTCATGTATCCCAAGAGCACTCGAAAGAAACCAATGGTCAGGAAGGCCATTCCATATTCCACCGATGCTAGACCTAGCTCGAGTAAGGGGAAGGAAAAAGAAGACTACCCCAGCCAAGGTGCCTCCCCAAGGTCCCACCCCTTTGATGATACAACTACAATAACAAATGGAGTCAGTGAGGCTGGCCTGCCAGCAGATAAGCACACAGATATCTTCTGGCCTCCTCATAACTCTGATGGCATCTGCTCGCCTGGCGGGATCCCCATCATTAGCTGCGATGATGAGTAGATAGAATTTTTCTGAGGTGGAGTCTACCAACATTTTAGAGACTGGGGTTCCACTTACGAGAAAGAAAAAGAAAAAGGTGAACCCTACCCCAAGCGCGGCCACTAGCCCCGGTATGCCGGATATGCCCCCAGTTGAAGTTTGTTTAGATTCCCCCGAACTTGAAGAAATCCCTGACAACCCTCCCCTACAGGATGATTTTGATGATGTGTTTGGGGCGGATGAAATCATGAACTTGCAAGGGGATATTGGCCAAGCGGTGGAGGAAATTGCCGCTCAGGATAAAGAGGAGATCCCGGAAGAAGAAGTAGCATCAAAACAAGAGGCCCGGGATGAAGCACAAAAGGAGCCCGAGCGGGAGAAGACATTGGTCCAAGAGACCAAAGATACACTAAGGCAACCCATAGGTGAATAGCCGAGGATTGGGGAAACCAGACCTACGAGATCAACCGTACCCTTGTTCATCATGCTCCAGACGCCTTTGGTTACTCCGGGTGATCAAGTGCCCCAGAGCACATTTGGTGAGGTAGTAACGGTGGACACATTGTAAAAATTTGGCCAGTGACCCCACCCACCTCCAGAAGACATTCTGATGGAGGGAAATGTTCCAACAGATGAGGCTAATGAGGCTAAAGAACAACAACAGCAAAATGATCAGGAAGACCCAAGAAATGAAAAGGTCGGTTCAACTAACGCCAGGAGAGCTGAGGAGGTCCCCAAGGATACAAGCACTATCAATGCCGAAGAAGAAGTTTTGGACATCACAATAGAGGATGGCAGCATGGAAAAAAATACTGAAGGTCCCGGGGAACAGGAAAAGGAACAAGAGTAAGAGGAGAAAGAGCCCGAAGAAAATGTACATTCTAGGAACACACCACCAGATTCTGAAGGGAATCCCGATGCATAGGTCTTAACAACAAATCCATCCCAACCACCCCAACCACCCCAATGGTTGGTAGATTCAAGGAAAAGAAAGGCCTCAAAGGTCACATCAGGCGCTCTACTCTCTTTGGCCAAAATGATGGCCACAAATGCAGAGGCTCGTAAGCTCAAGAAAGTGCAGATAGTCCATACCCTCCAGACTGGGCCGATGGGAAACAAAGTTGTGACTATCGCAACACCCCCTCCAGGTGAAGATGTAGTGGTGATAAGGCCCGAGGACTACAATATCATAGAAGTGGCACTAGGGAGGAGAGACAAGCAAGGTGAACTGGACTCGCTAAGGGAGGCCACCAAAGCAGTAGAGGCTAGATATATCAAGCAGGACCAGAAGTTGAAGGAGGAAAGAGAGACTAATTCCAATCTCCTCGCACTTCTGGCAGAACTTACATAGCCTTTGGGCGAGATCCACCTGGGAACCCCTTCCTCTGGATTTTCGCTTGTGCAGGGCAACATGGATTCTCTCTGGGCCATGAAGAAGGCGCGGGCTGTAAATGGGTGGGCCACTGAGCAGGTAGCCGCCATAAGAAAATTTCTAGCGATGTCCCTCGACATTTATTGGGTCGACATCCTTATTAGCCAAGAAAATGGCTTCGCTCTTATATGGGAGTAAGATTTAGTGAAGTATGAAAAGTGGAAGGCCGGGCAGGAAGAAATTTGCAACATCAGAGAAGAAGCCACCATAGAGGCGGGGATTTAGGGAGACAAATCATATGATTCCCTCCAGGCCCAGTACTCTAGACTTAGCCTAGAAATTGAGGTGTGCAAGGAACTGGTTAAGGCTTTGAAAGAAAAAGTGACTGTGGCTTAATACCCCTTGGGCCTATTTCAAGTGTTCATGGTTGGAATATCGCAAGTTGATCCCTTCACCACCAGGATGTGCATCCCGGAGGACTACGTCCTCAGTAAATTTGATGAACAGATGGAATCCCTGTATCTGGTTGCTAGAGATTTTGACTAGGGCAGGTTATCTAGACTATCCAAGAGAATGATCTAGGTGCATGACACCATAAAAATGGTGGATGAATTCCAGAACGGGGCCGGAGATGTTGAGAAAAAATTGGAGGTTGTTCGTAGTCGATGCGATAGTATTAAAGATATAGATGAAGAAGGCATAAGCCAGGTGTTGGAGACATTGAAAAATAGTAAGGAACAATAAAGTTCTCCGAAGTTTAGAGAATTCCATCAACCATGTGTTGGTCGTATTCTTTATTCTTTGAGGTGTAAGCTTCCAGATCCCACAATTTTGTTTTCTTTCAGCGACCAGTGTCTTGGTTCCCGAAGCCGACCGGTCACTATTAGAGGGTTAATAAAAGTGTCAGAAAATAGGTAACCATAACAAGGCACATCAGCTCAGAGGATGATTCTGATAGGTGGTCTTCCCAAGGTGCCACTCCAAAGTAACACATGGTGCATCGGGAGCAGGGAGCCACTTTTCCATTAATGACGCATGTAGCCTCGATCCCCGGGGGATCGGATTTCTTCTCTTCTCCTTATGACTCTCTTCTTGAGGCCGATTCTTCCACTCCTCTTTTCTTGTCTTTTTCTTCTGACATGTCAGACCTTCTCCATCTCAAGGTATTTTATAGCATGGCGTAGGTAGTACCAGCCACTTGAAATAGTATTTTATTGTTAAGTGTAAAATAAGTTAGGTTAGTTTTAGGTCAAAACTTGTGTATAAATAATAAGTCTGACCTCATTCCAAGGGTCGACAAAATTTATGATTTTGCCGTCCATAGCTAATAGAATTTCAATTTTAGTAGTTCTTAGTTGCAGAGCTCAATGCTCCTTTGTTTTTAGAAGCTTTAGTAGTTAAATGCTCCCCTGGAGCCACCATTGTTGTATGCACCAATGCTTGCTGGAAACTTGTTAATGAAGAAGGAAGGATCCTATCAATGATGTTGTTAGCATTCTGATCTTTGGGTTAATGGTATTTTATGTTGCATGTTCTTTATGTCCCTTTCTCTGATGTTTTAAGTAGATTAACGACCTTCTTTTCCTCGCTATTGATCAAATATGAACTGATGGTTCCTTATTTCTTGAGTATTTAGTGTAGTATGTTAGAGCAGGGTTGATGTTTTGAATGTCTAGCATAACTATAGGTAGATGGAATATTTCTAACCTTGCAATATCTTTTGAAGTTTATTTGGTGAAGTTAGTAAATGCTTGCAGGAAACCCCGCTTACTTGAATCCCTGGAGAAGACGAGCCAAGATAACCAGCTATCCCCCCAAACAAAACAGTCACATTCCCAACTAAGCTCCTGCACTTTCGAGACCTAACTCTCATGTGCTTGAAGGCTTGGGGAATCTCATTTCCTTGAATAACCTTTAGAGGAAAATTTGGTCAGTACCTCGGTACCCGGTGAAAACTTACATCTGTTGGCATACCTAGTCACAAAGTCCTATCAACATAAACTAGCGCTAGAAGGAGGGCATGAACTCGTCCCCCTTTGAGGATTCCAATTTTACACCATCCAAGGGTTCCCCAAGCCATAGTTTTAGGAGTCAGACCTTCACTGGGATTGGATCATTTTCACCTGCAAGATTCGAAAGAATCCTTGGATCAACTCCCAACCCCAGAAGGTTTGTTCAACTCAAGCCTCATGCTCGAAATAAATGGACCCCGAAAGCCAAACCAGCCACCATTATCTGGGGATATACTATAGCTTAGAATAGCCAAGTTCCCTAGATGACCCCGAGAATTAACGCTCAACCTAGTCAAAATCCAACACCCCCGATGGCTGTGAATTTCGACAACACTGGGTCCCTGATGGGAACTTTTCCAGGTGCAGCCAATGATCTTTCGGTGCACCCAGAAAAAAATTAGCCCCAATATGAGCACTTAGGCTCATGAACCATAGAAGAGCATCTACAGGCATACAAATATGCCATGAACTAACATCGGATCCAACATCAGGACATTATGACCTGGATGTTCCCTATGTCCCTGGGACAGAATGAGCTGAATTGGTACCTTAACCTTCCTACCAACTCCATCAACAGTTGGCAGGACATGGACGATGCCTTCTTGGCTACCTTCCACATACACATGGACCCAACGTGGTCTCACATCTAGTTCATCTCTTTTAGGAAGGAACCGAATGAGCCCCTTGCAGCATTCAACCACTGGTTCCAATGCACCTTGAAGCGGTGCATAGGTCCCTTCATCCCATCTATGGATGTAACTATCCAAACCTATCTTAACATGATGGACCCTTTTTTTGCCACTCTCCTCTGGAGAACTACCATCCCGGGTGACCGGGATGCTTTGGCAAAGCTTTACAACTTGGCCTTGGATTTGTCCCGTGGTCTTAACAAATCTCTGGGCGGGATTGGGCAGAGCATGCCCTTTAACATGATACCCGACGAAACTTCTTACGTCAAGAGATATAACCCTAATCAGGAAATGGGTGCCCCCGCAATGGCCATGAATCCCCCACCACCACCGACAGACCAGTAGGCCCGGTACATATATCCATCCCAAGTTTAGACAACACCAGGTCTGGAACCGAGTTTGGAATCCTTTCCTTGGAATCAACCGTAGAAAATGCAACAACCAAAGACACAACCATCTAGAGTGCCTTTCTTTCAGTCATTCACGGCTGGAGGATTTCTTCCCTCAACTCTGGCAAATGCTGCAGCATTCCCGGGGAACCAATAGCAACAACCGTCACAGTGTGACGTGAATACCCAGTTGACCGCTGAGGTTGAATCCCTCTAGAAAATTTTGTCTACACTGACTATGGACATGGGTCAACTAAAGGTGAGGTCCTTTGCACACGACAACACCAATTCCCAGAGAGGGAATATTTTCTTTGGCCAATGAAATAACAATGACAGAGGAAGAAATTTCAACAATGGGCCTCGGCCCAACCAACAACAATGGAACAACAATGCTAATATCAGAAGTCCTCCTCTGAACCAAAACACCAATCAGAGTAATGCTAGACCTTCCCATTTCATGTCAGTCACAGAATTCCAACCTATGACCAACTGGTGTAGATTGCACGACACAAGCTCTTATAATAAGGTTAACTATGCCATGCTAGAGAAATTTATCATGATCTCCCAGCTGGACAGACAGTAAGCTTCTGATCCTACTCCCCTAGAACCTCTTATACAAGAGCCCACTCACGGTGCATTCACCTGTGAGACCATCTTCTTTGGAACAAGAAGAGAAGATGAAGAGGAACCTGAACTATAGGGGTTCTTTAATGAATCTATTCCAGCCTTTGAGGCCGATGCCTTCACCAACCCATGGATTCCCTACAACACCCAGAGTCAAGCTGGTAAAGGACCGCTTTACACGCCCACACCTCCCAATGACACTCCTCCCCGGGACAACATGACTAATCAGTTTGTCCCTCCAAAAGGTCCTAGTTCTAACCAAGCTAAATACCCAGCCGAGGGAAGCCACCAATTCCCAGGAGGAAGGTTTGACATTACAAAGGCATTATAACAAACCACCACCTCCATGACCTTGATGGAGGTTTTGTTGAACTGTCCCAAGTAGAAGAAGTCTCTTCTGAAGCTCTTGGGAAACCTAGAAGCTGTCAGTCGCCCACCCAAGACTATCTCTTTTGATGACGCCAATGTGGCTATCTTCTAGGGTAACACTGAGGATCCTCCCTTCCTACTAGGTCTGAACATACAAGGAAAGAACATACATAATTGTCTAGTAGATTCTGGGGCTTCAGACAACATCATGACTTTATCCATATGCTAGAAGCTCAAGTTCTGCCCCACCCCGTCTAACAATGCTGTAATCCAGCTAGATAAAAACTACTGTAAAAATGGTGGTGAACTAAAAAATGTCTGGATTCAACTCATCCAGGAACCTAGGATAGCCAGCGTGTAGGTGGTGGACATCCCAGAGACTTATGGGATGTTACTAAGTCACAATTGGTCTAATTCCCTGAATGAATATTTCTTGACCAACTTTTCTCACTTGTGGCTCCTTTGGGAGGGAGAATCTAACTAGATCCGGGTTGAAAGTGAGCCTCGGATGAAACAGGCCCTCACCGAAATTGGGAGGGTAAATGAGGTCCTCTTCTCAGAAACTTTTCCTAGGGTGTACCAACCCCTTGAGATCTTAAAATTTGATTTCACCCCTGGGAAGGGCCCCATAGTCTCGCAGAGAACCCTAGACCTCGAAGAAAAAATGGGGGTTGAGGTTAACTCTCAGGGTACCGCAGCAACCCCCACTACACTATTGTTTGGCACTTGGTGCTGGGTGCATTATCAGAAACATTCAGAGCAAGAGTGTGAGCCTTGCCTTGTTGCTGCTACCCGACACATCGATGCCCTCTGAGAAAGAGCACACATAGCTGAGTCCTCGAGACCGAGTACTTCTGTTAGTAGCACCTCTTTGGCGTCGTCCGTCTGTGGATCCCAACCGGAAATCTCTCTGGAGACAAACCTCACCTACGTACCATTAGCGCCAAAGGAAACTCCTCCCAACCTTCCCAAGAAAAATCCAAAGAACACTTCGCCTTCCCAACCCCAGACAACAAATGATGACTTATGGACCCTTAAGTTCAATGGGTCCTGGTCCAAATGAGGCTGTGGGGCCAGAGTGGAATTAATCCACCCACGGGGGAAATCCTTCCTTGCGTCTTATAGGCTGCAGTTCAATTACATGAACAATGTCACAGAGTATGAGGCTTTGGTCCTTGGACTCCTATTTGCACTAAGGAAATGAATCACTCGCCTATGGGTCTTGGGTGATTCAGAGTTGATCGTAAAGTAGGTCTAGAGTCAATACACATGTCACGACAAAAGGCTGGCCACATACAACAACCAGGCATGGAGCCTTATTGAAGATTTTGATGTCTTCGGCATTGATCTTATTCCCTAGAGATGGAATTATGTCCCGGATGCCCTTGTCATTTTCGCTAGCACTCTTGAGCCATTGGTTGGCTCTCGACTCTGGAAATTATCTGTTGAGATGATCCCCACCCCATCTATTCTAGACAATGTCACCCATTTTCAAGTCTTTGAAGACGATCAACATATCGTGGCCTTTATGGCCAATGTTAGTGTCTTTGAAGACCAGATAGTGGAAGAGAGAGATCACGATGATACTGGACAGGGTGATGAAGATGATGGGATCATGAACTTACCAACCAACACCATCCCTAAGGGGATGGTCACACTTGAATGAATCTTTGACTTGGACCCTCGGGGCTGGGAAAAGATATCATCCTCCTCTGAGGGAGGAAAATTTGAGAAGGTTAACATCGGCCAGCCCAGTGAAGAGAAAATGATACACATTGACACCTCCTGCTCCCCAGAGGAGAAGGAGAAGATTCTCGCGGTTCTCTGGCAATACATAGATGTAATTGCATGGGGTTATGAGGATCTAAAGACATATGATACATCCATTATGACTCATACTATCCTACCGAAACCTGACGCTAAGCCTTTCTAGAAAAAGAAACAATTGGTCAACCCACTGATCGAGCCTCTAATTCACCAAGAGGTTCAAAAATTACTGTCAGCCCAGATAATCTTTCTAATTTGGCATACTACGTGGGTTTCCAATCTAGTCCTTGTAAGGAAGAAAAGCGGTGAGATCCACCTTTGTGTGGATTTCCAAAATTTAAACAAAGCTTCCAAAAAAGATAATCACCCTCTCCCCTCATTGGATAAGGTGTTGCAAATCCTGAACAGGTCACAAATGATGTCTTTCTTGGATGGGTACTCCAGGTATAACCAATTCATGGTTAAATATGAGGATAGAGACAAAATAGAGTTTACCACCAAGTGGGGAACATTTTCCTCCTGGAGAATTCCATTTGGCCTGATCAACGCAGGGACCACATTTCAGAAGGATATGGACATTTCGTTTGAAGGCCTAGTGAACCGGTGCATAATCATCTACATGGATGATTTGACCATCTTTTCCCGAGATAGGCATGATCATTCTGCCCACCTTGCCCAGATTTGTGAGAGATGTTGCCGGTATGGAATATCCCTCAACCCTAAGAAATGCATATTCGGGGTGACTAATGGGAAGTTGCTCAGGCATATTGTCTCTGAGAAGGGTATATCCATTGAACCTGAGAGAGTTGAAGCACTGATAAACCTACAAATTCCTGGCAGCAAGAAGGAAATGAGATCTTTCTTTAGAAAGATCAATTTTGTCCAGCAATTCATCATGGGATTCACCAAGATCGTAAAGCCACTCAATGAAATGATGAAGAAAGACACTAAAATTGAGTGGAGCCTAGAGGCAAAGTGGGCATTCACCCAAATTAAACAAAGGATAATGGAGGCCCCAGTCCTGGCTAGTCTGGACTATTCCCTCCCCTTTTACATTTATTCCTTTGCTTTGCCGCATTCTATCGCAACATTTTTGACCTAGAAGATCGAAGGGGAGGAATGACCAATAGCTTTCATGAGCTCCCCCTTTAAAAATGCCAGAGTTTGGTATTCATCTTTGGAGAAACATGCCTTTGCTCTTGTTCACGCCATGAAGAAATTTTGGCATTA
Organism: Thuja plicata; assembly: GCA_018584345.1. NCBI lineage: Eukaryota > Viridiplantae > Streptophyta > Pinopsida > Cupressales > Cupressaceae > Thuja > Thuja plicata. The sequence goes on along the minus strand of MU224040.1, from coordinate 326,417 downwards.
TATTCTCTGGAGCAAAGTGCATGCTATCATCCTGGACCAGGCTGTAAAATCTCTATTGATGCAGAGTGAATTGGGTGAGAGATGGGGGAAATGGATGGCCATCCTCCAAGAATAAGATTTAGAAATGAAACCCATGAAGATAGTCCAAGGCCAAGGACTATGTAGAGTGATGGCAGAAGAGACTCCACACATCGAATGTCAGACATATACAGTGGAGTCCATTACTCATGTTAGGAAATGTTACACTTGCCAAATCGTGACACATCATGAGCGGAACCCATCCATGCCTTTGCAGCCGGTCTTCAAGGATAAACCCTTTTCCCAATGGGCATTTGAATTTATTAGGGAAATCAACCCCAACTCATCTTCCAACCACCGGTACATTCTAACTGCGACTGACTATTGCACTAGGTGGTCTGAAGCGATCCCTTGTAAAAATAACATGGCAGATGTAGTCATAAAATTCCTAGAAGAAAACATCGTCACACGATTTGGAATGCCTTTTGTTTTAGTATGTGACAATGGTCCAGCATTTTCTTTGGAACAATTACTTGAATGGACCTATGATAGAAAGATCACTCTGAATTTCTCTAGAAACTATTACCCCCAGGGGAACGGTGTTGCTAAATCAACCAACAAAAATTTACTTGAGGTGATCATACGTTTATTAGAAAAAAATCCTTAGGACTGGCACCAAAAGCTTAGATTCGCTCTCTGGGTGGATCATATCCAAATAAAGGCAGCCCTAGGGACTTCCCCATTCCACCTGGTTTATGGCCAAAACCCAATATTCCCCATTAACTTACAAATCCCGGTGTTGTAGTTCATGCAGGAATTCGGTAACTGGGACAACATCATGGAAGTCCGACTCCTAAATCTGGTGTGAATGGAGGAACAAAGAGACATAGCCCTTGAACACTTTGCACATCACCAAGTAGTAGTAAAATGATGGTTTGACCAAAGAGCCCAGTATAAGGCCTTTTAGATTTTGGAGTTAGTCCTTTTGTGGGACAAGGCCCAGGAAAAGAAAGGAAAACACACCAAATTCCAACGGCTCTGGCTTGGACCATACTTGATATCTGAGATCTATGGGGAAAATACTTATCACCTCAGTACCATGACTAGAGAATTCATTCCATTGCCTATCAATGGAAAGTTCCTCAAGCATTATTTTGAATAAGGTGAGTTTGTCCAAAATTGTACTATATGTAAATTTCTCGCTTGTAAATATTTCTCTCGATGCTCTGCTTGGGGTGTCTTGCCTTGTAAATATTTTTGTTGGCTATCCTCTGGGACCACCCCTTTTTCTTTTCATTTGTTTGTGGCTTCATTCTTTCTTTTTCTAGGTTCCCAATGTTTTTCTTGCCCCTTTGTAGACTGGTATGCTTTTCATAACATCTAGTCTCTAGAATGGTACCTTCTGCATTATGGTGAACGTGGAATCTATTGTTGGCATGGTGGAACTGGTCTGCACCCCAGAGTTATTTTGTAATTTTGGTAATAGGATATGAGTAATCTTCATCGGATTCATCTCCTGGAGGTCCATAAATTAGTTAAATTAAAATCAAAAGAAACAATTAATCAGACACACCAATAGTAGATCGGTCGCACTAGTTTGTTGGCCCAAGTCTGAAAAACATTTAAATTCTTTCCGGGTCTGGATTTTTCCTCCCCTATTTAGCAATTTGAAGTGGATAGAAAGGTGAAAGGAGTACCACCGTTAAAATTAGCTAAGATTAAGGTTAATGGTGAAATGAGTACTGCCTTCCCATCTAAGCAAAGGAAAGAAAAGAAAAGGAAATAACTAAAGGGGGGGAGTAATTTTAGTATCCGGGGGAAACGAGCAGATTTGATGAATTTAGTTTGATATATTTAGTGCCCCTTCTCTACTTCTCCCAAAGGTCATCGACTTGATTTTTCTTTCAAAGCACACACTTCAAACTAATGAAGGACCAAGGATTGAATCATGTATGGGACGGATTTTCTCACATGCTTCACACTTTGCAAGCAGGATGCTCCAAGTAATAATTTATTCTAGTTTTGCTAACCAGAAGTTCTACAGTTCTCGAATGTGTTAAGGCATTCATCCCAAATAGTCACCATTTGTTATGCCTTGCATACCCGTCCCTACATTTTGTGTGCAAAATGTTGGGTCCCCCTTTTTCTCTTTTGCTCTCGCCTTATTTTCCTTCTTTCTTTGTTTTCCCTCTAGGCCTTCCTTCCATGAGGTTTGTTTTCTTTCTATTTTTGTCTTCTAGTGTCTCCAGGCCCGATCCAAGAGTTTTTTCTATCCAGAACCAAATTCCAGACTCCAAGATTCTCCGCAGCTATGTCTCCTCTCGTGAGAAGGCATAGTTGCATGGAATCCCTGGGCCCAGAGTCCAGAGGTCTACTTGTTCTAGAGTTTGCGGAGAAGAGAGTAACTTTTTTTTACCCTAAGGGTATAAATGGAAATTACCAATCACTTTCAGAGTTACCATTATTAAAAACACTTAGAGCATTCAGAGTGATTCTTAGGCGATTAAACTACAATTAAACTGCGAGTTGTTTTGTGCTTAGTGGTCGATTACAAGTTGATTTGCGGTGTCCATTCATGATCGTTCGAGGGTAGAATTGTTGTAGAGCACTCCTGGTGTGCTTTTCCTCTGATTTTCTTTGTGTCTCCAGGTAGGTCCTCAGTTTGTCCTCTGGTTTCTTGTTGTTTCCTTTTATTTTTTGGTTTCACTTTGTTCGGTTTTGCTGGTTCGCCTTTTGTGTTCTTCTTTTTGGTTTGCCTCCCATTGGTTGGTTGGCTCTACCAAAGGGTTGTCCACCCTCTGTGAATTTGTAAACTAATGTATACAATGTATATTGTCTTAGGGTAGCTCGTGTACTTATGTAAATATTGTATAAATCTGTAAGCAGTTTATAAATACCATGTATTTTAATGGATATGCGTTTCAACCTTCAGCCCTCTATAAATTTGTATATATATGTTGTATGTATATGTATCCTTCTAAGCTGACGAGTTCATCATGCTCTATCCTATTTTCACTCACCATATTGAGCTCGTCAAGACAGAGTCGCCATGGCTTGAACTCGGCACCTCATTGGTTTGAGCCATGGCGGCATTCTCTCTCCTCTGTCTCATCACCTTAATGGCAGGATTAATTTCCCATGAGTGGGCATTCAAACCATGTCCCATCTGGCATTCAATTTACCCTGTGTCATCCCACTTGTCACTATTAATGCCTTTATGTCACCTATCACATGACCACATGCCAACCCACGTCAACCAGGTATGGTTTCCTACTGGTCACATCGACACAAAAATGACTAGTTTATCTGGACTATAGGTCCTGAGCACTCCCTTGTCTTTCATTTCCTCCTGTCACCTAGTTCAACACCCAGGAATCTAACTCACATCTATTTAAAGTATTCTAGAATTTTTGATATGTGTTAACACTTATTTAACAGTCACAGGGTGATGATGAATTCCCCAGAGTTTCTAATGTTCCTTTTATATATGTCATGTTCTAACGGTTCTCCGGTCTTGTAGGTTGTAGATAGTTGATCAAGATGTCTGAGGTAATCACCCCTCCTAATAGCTTGGAGCTACCTACCACCTCCACCCGGGCGGCCACAAAAACCAAGGCTGAAAAGATGTTGGCAAAGCTGCCACTCACCTCCAAATATCAGAAGGAGGGAACTCTCGTGGGGTCCAAGGTGGACTCCAAAGTCCAGGAAATAACAAAAACAGAGCCCAGACTTTGGGCTGAAATGCAAGGCTTAATCCAAGCCATTTACATGTTGAAGATCGGCAAAGATAATATGGCTACTCATTTGGCCACCTCCGGCATTATCAAGGCCACAAACTTTCCTTGTTCAGTGTAATCACCAGAATTAATTCTCCAACTGGAAACTTTGTACAATGCACCTACTTGGACTATCCTGCTTGTCGATCCCCAACCATTAAGGTATCTGACAATAATTGTCACTTTGGACGCAGTGAATTTTACCTCAGGGCTAGGGATTCTGCAGTTCAAAGGGTCTACCATCATCACCTGATCAAAATTGTTGAAGGAGTTCGAGGAAGCCGAGATGGTTTCTTGACAATATCTCAATAGTCAGTGGTTGAAGTCACCAAAGAGGGACCATAAAAGATGAAGTTGGAAATTCCCCGCAGGGATTTCAAAGAGCCCATTCAAGCAGGCATTATATTCTTATACATGATCTTTGGATTTCCCATGCCCGGGACTTCTTAGTGTGGATTTATTATTTTCTTTATTGCATCACCACTTGTGAACTAACCTTCAACTGGGCAGCCATCATATCCAACCATGTGGACATGCAGCTGAAGGGCGTCATCCAGAGTTCTAAGTTTTACATGACATCATACGTGCTATGGGCATTAGCCCAACAAAGATTGGCTTTTCCAGGTTTGGGAACAATTGGTGAACTTGGAAACGGGTCAGGCCAGTTGACACTATGGGATCACTATCCCCAAATGCAATGGGAACTCAGTTTCCTAAATTTTTTCTAGGTAAATGATGCTTTCATTTACCATAACATCCTAACACTTACCCGGGACTCTGAGTACCGATTGTCGCAGGAGGCGATGAATTTGGTCAGCACCTATGGCCACTACTTTATTCAGTTCTAGCACCACACCTACATTCAAGTGACCGGCTTCTCCGAGAAGCCCTATCTTCTTCCCCGGTATTGTGAGGACATAATCATCCTTTTGGAGTTCTACCGGCAGATTATGGACCTGCACGCCTTCTTTACATTGAAGAAGGTTATCAATGTCCCATTCCCATTTTCATGTGGGAATTATATGTGCAGCCTCGCCACAGCAAGGGAGGTAGATAATGAATTGAAAAACCTGGGATTAGTGGAATTCCACCATGCTAGGAAAAACTATGATCCTCTAGGAAAGGTTGCTGCAGCAATTACCTGGGCATCCCCGTCGCATGAAGTAGATATTAAATATTTTTGGGTGGACTGCCAAGATAGTTTTGATCTCTGGGCCCAACAACATTTGCGCATGTCCAAAGGACTCATGAAGGCGCTCGACCTTCAAACTTTCCTGAAGGGTTTTTCACATGATGGGCCGCTAGAAGACCCAACATACAAAGAGAAAGGATTGGACAAGTTGGAGCTCCCTTCGGTGGATTGGGCCACCCCGAAATACTTGAAAATTGAGGGATTATGTCACCCTATTTTGGAGGCAAGTCACCAATATTTTTCCTGGGTGTGTCCCAAGAGCACCTGAAAGAAACCAATGGTCAGGAAGGCCATTCCATATTTCATTGACGCTGGACCTAGCTCGAGTAAGAGGAAGGAAAAAGAAGATACCCTAGCCAAGGTGCCTCCCTAGGGTCCCACCCCTTTGATGGTACAAATACAACAACAAATAGAGTTGGCGAGGTTGGCCAGCTAGCAGATAAGCACATAGATCTCTTCTAGCCTCCTTGTAACTCCGATGGTGTCTACTCGCCCGATGGGATCCCCGTTGTTGGCTGCGATGATGAGCAGACAGACTTTCTCCTAGGTAGAGTTTACCAGCATTTTAGAGATCGGGGTTCCACTGATGAGAAAGAAGAAGAAAAAGGTGACCCCTACCCCAAGTGTGGCCACTAGCCCCAGTATGCCGGATATGCCCCCCAATTGATGTTAGTTTGGATTCCCCCAAACTTGAAGAAATCCTTGACAACCCTCCCCTACATGATGATTTCAATGATGTGTTTAGGGCGGATGAAATCATGAACTTGCAAGGGGATATTGGCCAAGTGGTGGAGGAAATTACCGCTTAGGATAAAGAGATCTCAAAAGAAGAAGAAGCATCATAACAAGAAGCCTGGGATGAAGCATAAAAGGAGCCTAAGTGGGAGAAGACATCGGTCCAAGAGACTGAAGATAGACCAAGGTAACCCATAGGTGAGTAGCCAATGATTGGGGAAACTGGACCTACGGGATCAACTGTACCCCTGTTCATCATGCTCTAGACGCCTTTGGTTACTCTAGGTGATCAAGTGCCCTGGAGCACATTTGGTGAGGTAGTAACAGTGGCCGCATTATCAAACTTTGGCCAGAGACCCCACCCACCTCCAAAAAATGTTTCGATGGAGGGAAATGTTCCAATAGATGAGGCTAATGAGGCCGAAGAACAACAGCAACAGAATGACCGGGAAGACCCGGGAAATGAAAAGGTCGGTTCAAATGACGCCGGGAGAGCCGAGGAGGTCCTGGAGGATACAAGAAATATCGATGCCGAAGAAGAAGTTTTGGACATCACAACAGAGGATGCCAGCATGGAAAAAAATATTGAAGGTCCTAGGGAATAGGAAAAGGAACAAGAGCAAGAGAAGGAGAAAGAGCCCGAAGAAAATGTACATTCCAGGAACACACTGCCAGATTCTGAAGGGAATCCCGATGCACAGGTCTTAATAGTAGAGCCATCCCAACTGCCCCAATGGTTGGTAGAGTCAAGAAAAAGAAAGGTCCCAATGGTCGCATTAGGTGCTCTACTCTCTTTGGCTAAAATGATGGCCAGAAATGCAGAGGCTTGTAAGCCCAAGAAAGCGCAGACAGTCCATACCCTCCAGACTGGGCCAACAAGAAATACAGTTGTGACTATCGCAACACCCCCTCCAGGTGCAGATGCAATGATCATAAGGCCCAAGGACTACAACATTACAGAAGTGGCATTGGGGAGGAGAGACAAGAAAATTGAACTAGACTTGCTAAGGGAGACCACCAAAGCAGTAGAGGCTAGATATATGAAGCAGAGCTAGAAGTTGAAGGAGGAAAGAGAGACTAATACCAATCTCCTCGCACTTCTAGAAGAACTTACACAAACTTTGGCCGAGATCCACCCGGGAACCCCTTCCTCTAGATTGCCGCTTGTTTAGGGCGACGTGGATTCTCTCCGGGCCATGAAGAAGAAGGCGCAGGATGTAGATGGGTGGGCAGCCGAGTAGGTAGCCACCATAAGACAATTTCTAGTGGCGTCCCTCATAGACCTTTATTGGGTCGACATCCTTATCAGCCAAGAAAATGGCTCTGCTCTTATGTGGGATCAAGATTTAGTGAAGTATGAAAAGTGGAAGGTCGGGCTGGAAGAAATTCACAACATCGGAGAAGCTGCCACAAAGGGGGGGATTTTTTGAGACAAATCATATGATTCCCTCTAGGCATAGTACTCTAGACTTGGCCTCAAAATTGAGGTGTGCAAGGAACTGGTTAAGGCCTTGAAAGAAAAAGTGACCACGACTCAATACCCCTTGGGCCTGTTTCAAGCATTCACAGTTGGAATATCGCAAGTTGATCCCTTCACCACTGGGACGTGCACCCTGGAGGACTATGTCCTTAGTAAATTTGATGAACAAATGGAATCCCTGTATTTGGCTACCAGATATTTTGACCAGGGTAGGTTATCTAGATTATCCAAGACAATGATCTAGGTGCATGACGCCATAAAAATGGTGGATGAATTCCGAAACAGTGCCGGAGATGTTGAGGAAAAATTGGAGGTTGTTCACAGTCGATGGGATGGTATTAAAGATATAGATGAAGAAGGAATAATCCAGGTGTTGGAGACATTGAAAAATAGTAAGGAACAATAAATTTCTCTAAAGTCTGAAGAATTCCATTAACCATGTGTCAGTCGTATTCTTTATTCTTTGAGGCACAGGCTTCTGGATCCTGGAGTTCCGGATCCCACAATTTTGTATTCTTTCAGTGACGAGTGTCTCAGTTCCCAAAGCTGACCGGTCACTATCAGAGGGTTAATAAAAGTGTTAGAAAATAGGTAACCACAACAAGGCACGTCAGCTCAGATGAGGATTCTGACAGGTGGTCTTCCCAAGGCACCGCTCCAAAGTAACACCTAATGCATCAGGAGCAGGGAGCCACTTTTCCATTAATGAGGCATGCAGCCTCGATCCCCGGGGGATGAGATTTCTTCTCTTCTCCCTATGACTCTCTTCTTGAGGCCGATCCTTCCACTCCTCTTTTCTTGTCTTTTTCTTCTGACATGTCAGACCTTCTCCATCTTGAGGTCTTTTGTAGCGTGGTGTAGGTAGTACTGGCCACCATAAATAGTATTTTATTGTTAAGTATAAAATAAGTTAGGTTATTTTTAGGTCAAAACTTGTGTATAAATAATAAGTCTGACCTCATTCCAAGGGTCAGTGAAATTGATGATTTTGTAGTCCCTAGCTAATAGCATTTCAATTTTATCAGTTCTTGGTTGTAGAGCTCAATGCTCCTTAGTTTTTAGAAGCTTTAGTAGTTAAATGCTCCCTTGGAGCCACCATTGTTGTATGCACCAGTGCTTGCTAGAAACTTGTTAATGAAGAAGGAAGGATCCTATCAATGATATTGTTAGCATTTTGATATCTGGGTTAATGGTATTTTATGTTGCATGTTCTTTATGTCCCTTTCTCTGATATTTTAAGTAGATTAACAACCTTCTTATCCTCGCTATTGATCAAATATGAACTGATGGTTCCGTATTTCTTTAGTATTTAGTGTAGTATGTTAGAGCTGGGTTGATGTTTTGAATGTTTGGCATAACTATAGGTAGATGGAATATTTCTAACCTTGCAGTATCTTTTGAAGTTTATTTGGTGAAGTTAGTAAATGCTTGCAGGAAACCCCGCTTACTCGAATCCCCAGAGAAGACGAGCCAAGATAACCAGTTATCCCCCGAACAAAATAGTCACATTCCCAACTAAGCTCCCACACTGTCGAGACCCGACTCTCATGTTCTTGAAGGCCCAGGCAATCTCATTTCCATGGACAACCTTTATAGGCAAAGTTGGTCGGTACGCCGGTACCCAGTGACAACTTACATCTATTGGCGGACCCGGTCACAAAGTCCCGTCAACAATTCCTTGCATCATAGTAAATCCCTTCAAGATTCATTTGATCCTATCAAAGTTTCTCCTATGAAAGCTACTCACAAGCCTATTGGTATAAAGATAAATCTTAAAGATGAGAGCCTCGACAATATAACTCACTCCAAAGATATTGATATCCCTTTCACACCTTATCTCCCTCCATTCAAACGCAACCATATGCCTTCACCATCCTCCAAATCCATTTTGGGTTCCTATGTCCCAAAGTTCAAGTCTTCATCCCTTCCATCCATATTGGTTCCCTATATTCCTCTATCAACCATTCCTACCATCCCTAGCTCTCCATTAACTTACCCTACCATGTATCAAGATCAACGAAGGCATACATACTTGAAGAACGTCCAAACACCGATCCATATGAACCCTCCATATTATTCCTATTCACCCACAATTCCCAAGTCTTTTGGAAGCAATTTGGATGTGCAACATAAAAAGCAAAAATCCAAGAATCCACATATGTGTAAAAATCACCATGTCCCATCTAATCAACATGTGAATGAAAAGAAAGAAGAAATATCCAAAAGACCGCAAAGGTCCACAAAGAAAAATGGAATATCCAAAAGGCTGCAAAGGTCTACAGAGAAAAAATAAATATCCAAAAGGCCACAAAGGTCCACCAAGAAAAAATAAAAATTAATTAAAATGTGGGTTCCTAAATCCATCATTGAAGAAATGCATCCAAAAGCATCACAAAAGAAAGAAAAATCAAAGACTATGTGGATTCCCAAGTCACTTTTTAAAGACTTGCACACAAAAGAAAAATCAAACTTGACATTCAAGCTTCCAAAGGCTTCCATTCTTGTTAGAATGAATTTAGAATAACTGAGAGGGGAGGGGCGAATCAATTATCCTCAGGTCTAGATGTAGCAATTAAAAACTTTATGTACTTCAGATCTACTTAGCAGCAGTAGCATAAATCAACAACTTTAATCATGCAGTTTACTATCAATTGAAATTAGCTTGTAGTAACATAACAGTAAAGCAAACCATAAGTATTCACACAAGTTGACACAAGTATTTAACATGGAAATCCAATATGGGAAAAACCACCAGTAACATGCTACCAAGTTTTCACTCTTCTGAAGTGATGCCCTATGAGGAGCCAACCCTGTTAAAGGTTACAATAACACACTGCTATGTGTGACCTGGTTAAAGGATTTAATCACCCTATAAGGAGTGGCCATTTTAGAGGACTTAGAACATTCCAATTTGAATGTCACCTTGTTAGAGGATTTATACAAATGACTGTTAAGTCAGCCTTGTTAAAGGATTTAACTGATACAATGGTAAGAAATTAATCAACAATTGTGATCTAGTACATACAACTTACTTTGCAAATTTAGATCCAATTACAGCTCTAATGTTAACTTACTAGATAGTCTGCATTGTCATTTCAATCTTTTGATCTGCTTGGAAATCCGTCAAGTAATCACATATGCAACACTCTGCCTCTGCCTTTGCCTTCTCTGCTAGATCATGCCAAACAATAAATCAACTATGCAAACCTTTTGCATACCCATACATTCATCCACACACAATGAATAACCCCTGAGGTTATCATATATCTCTCTGTCTAGGTCAGATAAATCTTTTGTTGCTTAAACAAGATCGTAGATCTTAGGTTAGGTCAGATCCAACGGATCATTCCATCTTTGCATTACATTTACTTCTCCAAAGTAGTCTCTAATTAAATCTTGAA
>MU224040.1:261242-298165 GCA_018584345.1 Thuja plicata | reverse complement strand
GGATTAGAGAAGAAACATTGGATACTCTTCTCCCTATATGCTCACATGATGAGAAGGCTATTCTATTAGATCTGGTGAAGCCTCATCTCAGAACCAAGACAAGGACTTTACAAATTATGAACAAAGAATATGAGCAGATAGGTAAAGAAACTGAAAAGGCATTTGCACAAGTATTTATGGATAGACACATGTATCCATCAATGGTTCCTACTACAAAGGTAACTCCAACTCCTCCCAAATAGGTTACAGAAATAGTGATTCAGAAAGCACCTACAACAGGTCCACAGGTTTCAGCACCCACAGTGACAATAACTTCTGATATAGAAAAAGACTTAGAAGATACTATAGTAGTTGATAACATCAAGATATCCATGAAAACATCTAACAAAGACATGGACAAAGTTAATAAAGCATTTGTAAGCACTGAAGAAATGTGCACTGATGATACATCTGCACAACAAGATGAAGTTCCCTCCAATGATCCAATTGACTTGAATGAAGAAAAAGGTGATGGGACACCAATAAAAGAGATACCAGTATAGAGTGAAGGCATGGATACCAGTCAGAATACTATATTCTCACCATCCACTCAACCATCTACCTCATTATTGTCAAGGTTAACTCCTGATTCAACAAGTCTGGACGCTTGGGGAGAAGAAGACCTGATCAAGATCAGCGTTCTTGCTATGGAAAAAGAAAAAGAGAAACAAGTGATGAGGAACCCTCACTTTTTGGAATCAGTGAACATATTGAATGACTTAGTACCTGCATACAAGAAAGTAGCCAAATTTCAATCAGTTGAAGATGTGGACAGCATTCTAACAAACTTCAAATCACATTTTACAAATCTAGTAGACTCTGCTACAAAAATTGCAGAAGATGAATACAAAAAGGAGAGACTAAATGAATTGGTAAAGAATTTTACCTTAGACCTAAAGTCTTTAAAGATTGGGAAATCCATATTGAAAGAATTGGCAGCTAAGGGAAAGAAAGTTATAGCCAACTGCATGAATAGAGTAAAGTTCACCTCTAAGCACATTAAAAAGATAGAAGAGGCAAACATCATGGTGGACAGCATTAGAAAATCAGTTGAGACTTCCATGCAAGACATGAACATCTGTAACAATGTCTATCAAGGACAGTTGGACAAGATTGAGAAGGTTAAGTTGGAAATCAGCAACATAAGAGTCTGACAAACTCAGTTGAGAAATGCACTTGCGTCATCTCTAGCAGTCCTAAATGAGAACATCAAATAGATTGATGCCACCATTGTGACATATGATCAAGGTCCTTGCATGGATCTAATGAAAATGGAGAAACTGACATATTCCCTATGCGCGCATCTTCAGACAATTGATGCAATGAAAGTATTCTGGCAGAAAGAGATCCAAGCTCTTCAGATTGTGTACCCTGAAGTTTACATGGAGTAAGTATGTAGAAGACTTACAAGTTTTTGTACACCTTTGTCATTAATGTCAAAGGGGGAGTAATATAGAATGTGTATATATGAGAAGTAATATATGTATATATCAATAAGATGTTATGATATATAGTTATTTTTTGTGTTAAGTCATTTTGAGAAACTTGGCCACATTCCTTTGTTGCCATAAATGACAAAGGGGGAGATTGTTGGAAAGTTGACTTCCTGAGGATGCATGACTCATTTTGTGTCGTCATCATGGCAACAAAGTCATACTAAGTTTCTGTCTAAGATAACTTAGAAGATAAAATGACTAAGTATGGAAACAGGGCAGATAGAGATATACAACGATCAGTACATCATCGCACATGCAAGAGATCCAATCAGCATATGCATGTTTAGATATATGTTCTATGACATGTGTACATACTACATCCAGAAATGCATAGTACAGAACAATAGTATAGAGAAGTTACAGACAGATCAGTAGACCAGCAGTCCAGGAGACAGAGCATGGAAGTCGACTAGTGTTTTGATCAGTGTGAAATATTTTGTTATGTAATGGCTAAGCACCTTTTATTATATGTTTGTAATTATTTAATTAGCATTTTTGTAAACACACTTGAGCTGACTTGTTTAGAAGCATTGTGTATTTTATTTTAGGGCCGACTAGAGTCTTGTTTTGGGTCACGCCTATTCGGATATGAACATATAAGTTTGTAATGTAAAGTTATGTTACAAGTGTTAATTATTATGTAAGAGGAAGATATAGAAGAGTAATATGATGAATTTAGTATATGATATAGCTCTTTAATAGAGTAAGAGAATTCGCGCATACATGGAACTGATCAGACAACAGTCTCATCGCAACAGTTCACTTTTGATATAGTGTATATCAACTTTCAGAAGGTTGTATCCTTCATCCTATTGGGCAGTGAGCCATATACCTTTAACAGGGTTTTGTAAAAGACTCTTGACAGGGTCAGACCTTTAACCAAGTCATTGTACTCATATTGTAAAGACTACTTCTAACAGGGAAAAGGAACTTTAACAGGTTCATTATACTAGTACAATATTTTTGGGTACTAATTCCCACTTGGGTTTTCCTCTGATCAAGGTTTCCCCATAATAATATCATGTGTTATGAGATCTTATGTTAAGCTTCATTCAATGTATGTTTGATTTATGTTTAAGTTGCTAAAAAGTAATTAATAGTCAAACACTGATTCACCCTCCCCCCACTCAGTGTTTCTAACACCTACAAGATGCATGCCATGAAATAATTATAATTATTTAATTGTCTATCGATTTTCCTTGTCTATCCTTATTCTCCTTGATTACCAATAAGCAGTATAACTAGTTACCAAAACTCAGTAAATAAGCAGAGTATATTGATCAACCCAATGTTAACTATGTCAGATACAAAATAATAAAGAAATGAATCATACACACATAACACATGAATTTTTAACGTCAAAACCCTATTAAGGGAAAAACCACTGGGACCGGTACCTTAAATTTTCACTCTTCTAAAGTGAGCCTTGTTAGGAGCCAACCCTGTTAAAGGTTACAAACACACTATTAAGTATGACCTTGTAGGAGGATTTTATACATAGAGGTTCTCACTTAGTATCGGGCATCTGTTGATACCATCCTTGAATCAGCCTCCTTCTTAGAATGTTAATAGGTATCGAGCAAGTCCAATGCTACTTTCATTAATCAACCTTTTTGGCACTCCTTGGGATGTACCTCAATATATAGAAGATTGTTAAGTCCTGCTCTGTTAAGAGACTTGATGCTTCAATGGTTAAACTAAAAAACTATGACCTGTTCATGATGCAACTTTGAATTGTAGATTTTCAGATCTATTTAAGTACATTACCTCTCTGATCAATGTATCAATTCAATTCTTTGTGCTCCACACTTTCTGCTCTGTGATGTTGTGCTTCACTGTTCATCGGTGTCTGTAGAATTCTTTAGCTCTCCTTCAACTTGATTGATCAAGACTATATGAAGTTATTCTTCATCAGTTTCTCTTCAGCATCCTCTTTCTATTCACTCCCCTTAATCCCATTCATAAATGAATTAATCTTGTCTCTTATATAGACATGATATTCATTGTTTCTTGATTCTTGATTCTTGGCATGAAAAAAATCTAGCCAATTTGATTTAAATCATAACTCTTGATTTATCTTGTAGTTATCTTCTTGCCAACTGTACAAATCATCTTTAAATTAATCACTTAACTCTGGTCGAATAAAACAAAGAAAACAACCAGTTAAGTCTATCTTTAGCTCTTGCCAACTAGATATTTTGTCATTTTCTGAACTCTCTATTTCGTCGGTCAACTCTACAATTAGTCATCGGTGACAACTGACAGTTCCGTCAGTGTGACTCCAGTTAGCTTTGGGATCTTTGTCCGTTGGGCATCATTAGATTTTTACTCGTCAGGCAACTCTGTTTTCAGCTCGTCAGGCATCTTGTGGTTTTTCTTTGTCAGGTAACACTGTCTTCTGCTCGTCAGGTATCACTATGACTTTTCTTCTTTTCCTTTACTGATGGTGTGCACTCCATCGGTGTTGTCTGTCACTTAGTGAATACTTGACTTTTATGCATTGTTGAAAGAATAACATTTGTTCCATTGATTCTCTGAAGTCTTTGGCATTATGTACATGACCGTACAGATGATATAAAGTTGACATCAATGACAATAAAAACCATTAACTGATTTAATGCTTTGCATTATCTTCAACTTAACATTATCAAACATTTAATCAGTTACATGTCATCACCATCATCTTCCAAATCCATCTTTCATGTCCTATACCTTTCTAGACATTGGGAGCAAACCAATGTGATCTTGTTTGAGAGATGATAAATTCTAAAAATTCAAAAATATCTAAAAATTCAAAAAATCTAAAAATCTCTAAAAATCCAAAAACATTAAAAAAAATCAAAAATCTCTTTGAGCTGCATTTCCAAATCATTGTTATGTACTCGGTTGCATTTGCTGAAGATTTACATAGCCTCATTTTTACTTGGGACAAAGCATTGGTTCTTGGTACTAAACGGATTCAAAAGTGCTACAATCTTGGTCACACGCCAGAAGAAGATTTTCAGAATTCAAAGGAGAGATTATTTTGGAACCTTTGATGGATATCATTGTCAAAACCCAAGCATTTGGTCCTTGAACTTCATTGACTTATTTTATCAGGATTAAAAATTGACGACACCCTAAGTGATCAAAATGTTTGGAATTCTTTTTGAAAATCTTGATACATTGCTACACACTTGAAATTTTTGATGAGTTTTTCATTGAATTTTTTGAGTCGTGTTCTTTTTAGCTAATCGATGATGTTGCGAATAGATTGGCGATGATGAAGACATGATTTTTTCTTGACTTCTGTGTGACTGTTTTGAGGAAGATTTACTAACTTGTGTGAATTTGTCTAAGGACATGGTCATCAAAGAACCATCGAGGACATTCATATAGGAAGGAGGGTTAACCTTTGTTTGTTCATGCAAAAGGATACCTTGGCTATTTAGATCTTCAATAACTTAATACCAACATCCACTTGCAACATTGAATTTGATGAAATCGGTATTCATACTCCCATAGTTGGTCATTCAACTAGTGAGGGTTGTACTAGTTTTCAAAATGGTTACCAAATGAGATGAAAGTCATATTCATATTCTTATGGTCGCAGTGGTACCAGTAAGGATTGTATCAACTCCTAGTTCCACAATGCTCAATGATGAAAATATATCTCTATTTTCATTTCTTTCTCAAACCTCAAGGACAATTAGTTGCATTGCATTTTCATGATAGATTAATTGCATGTTTAAAGGATTTTCCTTAATCAAGGGGTGGAAGTTAATCATGGTTATATCATTAAATGTCTAACTCATCAAAGTGATCAATGCTACATCAAGGATATCATCAATATGCATCTGCTAACCTAGGGGAAACCTCACCTTCTGATCAACTAGGGGAAACCTAACTCTGTTTATTCCCTGTACTTACATCTGCACCTGAATCATATGAATCATATCAAATGTCCCTATCTATCAGCCTCACACCATTAATCTTCCCATCAAATCTAATCCATTTGAATATCAATCAATCGAATCATCCAATTGATCATCTAATGTCAATCATTTATCCTATCATCCATTTGCTCATCTTGAGCGCATCAAATTTCCTAACTCTAGATCTTGAGGAAGGAAAATCAATCCATTTGTTCATCTCTCTAGATCTTGAAAGTGAATTATCAGTTTATCCAATCAATCCATCAACCTATCCTATCTGATTGACATCAATACAACATCAACCAAGTGATTCTGACTGACATCAAGTGATATCCAAACATCATCAACTTATCTCAAACATCAACAACATTGTCTCAATTTTAGCTATTATCATCAAATTCTCTTCACACTAGGGCATATTTTGTTGCCAGGATCATCATCAATGTTTTTTAGAAATGAAAACATCTTGGATCTATCCTTCATCAGTTTCATCAAATCTTTAGCATCTAAGTATCAAAATGCTTTCATTTCTAAGGGGGCATCATCATATCATCAAACTGGGATTCTGCATCATTTATTACATCAAATCTGGGGCATTAAAATTTCAAACTTTATCAGTGAGGTATTTCACATCAAGTTTCACATCAAGTTCTACATCAAAGTTTCACATCAGGGTTTCGCATCAAGTTTCACATCAGGTTTCACATCAGGTTTTCACATCAAGTTCTGCATTCAGTTTCACATCAGGTTTTGCATCAAATTATCATATCATGTTTTCCATCAGTATCAAATCAATGATCAGGACATCAATTTTTCTTTGAATCAATGCACCTCACACATCAATTCAAAGAGGGGCATTTATAGACACCTAAAATTGACCATGTGTCTCTTAAACATCCAAATTTCCAAATCTCAGCCAATTGCCCTAAATCTCATCAAAATGGATTAAAATCATTCAAATGGACATTTATCAAGGAAATTGGACAAAATCAATTAAAATCAAAGGATTAAATAATCATGAAATCAAATAATCAAATTTAAGCCTAAAAGGGATCAATCAAATTATATAATTGATTTTAATCAATTAATTGTATAGTTTTAAATCAAAAATCAAATCCAACCCATTCACCCTTACATGGCTAATTTAATTAAATGATTGAATTAAATAAATCCTATTTTTTTTCAACTCAATTTGATCAACCAATGAGAATTGAGGATCTTGTCTTCTTGTCCCACCCTTTGAGGACAACCATTTAAATGGTCCCCCCATTTGAAACCATTTGAGGGTTCAAACTCAACCAAGAATTAACCCATGGTCAATTCACTCTACCCCCTACCCTTGGGAATTTGCTATAAATACAAGCAATTTTGTATGCATTTCATATCCTAGAAAAATCAAATGGATAGCATCCTTATTATAGGAAATTTGTGAGCAATTAAGAGCATAGTGAGCAATTGAGAGCATTTTGAGAAGAAAATTGTTGATTTGAGAGCATAATCATGAGCATTTGAGTTAGAATTTCATATCATTTGAGAGAATTGAGCTAGATTTAAGCATTTTTGTTATCAATTTCTCATCCTAGGATTGTCCTTGAGAGAGATTAAGGCTGGGATCTCTTTCAACAAAGCTTAGATAGAGAACCATGAGATGTCATGGATTTAATTACAATTCTTAGGCTTAATTGTCATTTTCTTTCCATAGAATTGTAGTTTAGAATCCTAATTTCATGAAGGTGTATTTTCTCACACACAAATACATTTGCTATTTTTTCTTTTGTGCTGACATACTCCAATCTAACCTCCTTCTCTAAAACCTTGTCCATCAAGAAATGATACTTAATTGAAATATAATTAGTCTTCGAATGCATAACTAGATTCTTTGACATATTCACTATGCTAGTGTTATCACAATAAATAACCACTGGCTCATCAAAAGTTATCCCAATGTCCTTCAGCATTTGCTTCATCCAAACAATCTATGTGCAATTTATAGCAGCAACAATATAATTTGATTCAGCAGTAGACTGAGCTATACAATCCTGCTTCTTACTTAACCAAGAAACCAATCTTTTCCCAAGAAAAAATGCACCACCACTTGTACTCTTTATGTCATCAACATTTCTTTCCCAATCAGCATCAATATAAGCATGCAAAATAAAATCATCAGATTTTTTTATACCATAATCCATATTCCAGTGTTCCTTTCAGATATCCAAATATTCTTTTTACAGCAGCAAGGTGAGTCTTTTTAGGATCTGCTTGATATCTTGCCACAAATCCAACTGCATTAGCAATATTTGGTCTAGTGTGAGTCTGTTATTGTAATCCTCCAATCATAGATTTGTACTTTTTTTGAAAAACACTCTAAGATTCATTAGTAATAGTAATCTTTTAATAAGTAACTATAGGTGTTCCAATAGGTTTACAATCTTCCGTTCGGAACTTTTTTAACATTTCCTTAAGATACTTGGTCTGAGAAATAAAAATACCATTCTTATTCTGATTGAGTTGCAAACTAACGATAATTTTCATTTCACCAATCATCGACATCTCAAATTCATTTTCCATTTCCTTAGAAATTTTTTTACTCATTTCATCATTACCTCTAAAAATGATATCATCTATAAAAACTTAAACTATTAAAATTCCATCTTCACTAGTTCTTAAGTACAAATTACTGTTTGCATTACCTTTTCTCAAACCAAGACAAAGTAAATACCTATCCAATCTAGCATACCATTCTCTAGGTGTTTGTTTTAGTCCATACAAAGCCTTATTCAATTTGAAAATGATGTCCTCATCATATATAAGAGGAAATCCATCAGGTTGTTCAATATATACTTCCTCCTCTAGATCTCCATTCAGAAACGCAGATTTCACATCCATCTAATATACTTTAAAGTCTTTGTGTGCAACATAAGAAAGAAATAATCATACTGCCTTAAGCCTAGTTACAGGAGAAAATATTTCTTCAAAGTCTATGCCTTCTTGTTGCAAGTAGCCTTTACAAACCAACCTTGCCTTATTCCTCACAACCATTCCTTTCTTTTTTTTTTTTTTTTTTTTTTTTTTGAAAACCCNTTCCTCACAACCATTCCTTTCTTTTTTTTTTTTTTTTTTTTTTTTCTGAAAACCCATTTAGCCCCTATAACATTCTTATCTTTAGGTCTAGAAACCAATTCCCAAGTGTTATTTTTCTTTATTTGTTTGAATTCTTCCTCAACAACTTTAGTGCAAGATTCATCTCTACATGCCTCATCAGTAGTTTTTGGTTCAACTTGAGAAATCAAACAAATTTCATCTCTTAATCTGGATCTTGTCGTCATGTCTTTATTTTCATTTCCAATAATTTTATTTTCACGATGGCTCTTCTTAACATACCTAAGTGTTTTTGGAGTTTCAGTAGAATCATTTGAATCATTTAGACATACCTAGATCTCATGATCAACCTCAAAAGTTTCTTCTTGATTTTAGTAACCTCCATATTCTCTATAGTCTGGCTATAGTCATATATTCTTTCATGAATCTTAAACTTCTCATCAATCCTCACATTAGCAATTTAAATTAGCTTCCTCAATGATCAGACCATAGTTCATGATGGAAATTGGAAAATACTAAAATATTTTTTGGTATTTTCTATGTTTCAGCAAACTGCATTTTTGAAGGTCTTCGAGGTATTTTGGGGCCTATCTTCCAATATGTGGGCT
The DNA here is from genome assembly GCA_018584345.1 of Thuja plicata. NCBI lineage: Eukaryota > Viridiplantae > Streptophyta > Pinopsida > Cupressales > Cupressaceae > Thuja > Thuja plicata. The sequence continues at coordinate 289,009 of MU224040.1, read as the reverse complement.
CACCTTGGTGTGACCTCCTAGTTTTGGTTTTTTATTTATTAAATACTTTTCCAACAGAGTAAACGGTTCACAATTCAGAGCTAGGACTAGAAAGTTATGCCTTCTCCAAGAGGGCCTATTTTTATATATAGTTTTTTTTAATATTTTTGGTAGTTTTTAACAGTTTATTTGTAATAAACATTATGAGGACTCTTCATTTTGTTTCCAAGGGATTCTAGTGACCCTTGGGATCCACCAAATTTGTATAAACTCCAATTTCGAATAGAATGGGTAACTTTTTGGCTTGCAATTATGTTAATCTTCTGGTTTTTATATTGAACTTACCATTACCACAGGTATCACACTGGGTATTATAATCTAATTTCATAATTTAGATCACTGTATCTCAGATTAAAACATTTATAAGCTTTTCTCTTAGTGGAATAAACAAGGAATATTCCTTCATCACTTCTAGCATCAAACTTTCCTATCTCATCAATTCTTTTGATATAGCATTAACTATAAATCATTCTGAAATATTTCACAGTAGGAGAATGATTAAACCATAGTTCATAAGAAGTCTTATTAGTACCTTGTCTGATTTGAATTATATTCAAAGTGTAAACGGTAGTACCAACAACTTCTCTCTAATGAACATGCAACACATTTCCTTCAAGCAACATATTTCTGGTAGCATATAATATAGGTTTGTTTCTTTGCTCTGCAATCCTGTTCTGTTGCAGTGTCCTAGGAGCATATGTTTTTCTGTATATTCAATGCTCTTTGCAGTAGGTATTGAAAAAATATGAAGTAAATTATCCACCTCTATCTGATATTAAACATTTTATCTTCAAAACTTATTCATTCTCAACTTTTTCTTTGAATATCTTGAATTTATCAAAAGCCTCAGATTTCTCTCTAAGATATGTAACCCACATCATCCTATAAGATTCATCAATAAAAATTATGAAATACCTTTCACCATAGTAAGATCTTGTTCTTGTAGGACCACACAGATATGCATGCACCAGATCCAACTTCCCTTTCGTTGAGTAAGATTTTCTTTTAAAACTGCTTCTAGTTTGTTTTACATCACACATTATCTACACATGGTGTTAGTAGGTTTCACAATCTTTGGTAGATCTCTAATAACATTAGTCATACTTGCTTTTACAATGTTATCAAAATTTACATGACATAATCTTCTCTGCCATAAACAACTATCATCAACCTTCGCAGTAAAACAAGAAACTTCTGTAGTGTTAAACTCAAAAATATTACCTCTTTATTTAGTACCAGATGTTATCAAATTTCTCATCTTACTTCTGATAGAAATTTTTTTTGGAAATAATGGGAAGTATGTACTGAGAGGGGAGGGGTGAATCAGTACCTCTAAATTTTTTATCTCTTTTAACCTTTATCCATTTATTAGTCCATTGTATTACCAACCATCTGTTCTATAATATCTTTGTCTAAGTTATATCAATTCATAAACTTAACAAACAAGTAAACATTCATAGAAGCATTCATTAAATGTAATGACTCATAGCACAAGATATGGTAACGTAGAAAACCCCTATTATAGGTAAAAACTGCGGTGGGGATGGCACCCACAAAAACTTCACTATCTGCAGATTGGAAGAGGTCGGTTAAGGCTTACAATTTTAATCACTTTTGATGATCTACCCTATTAGGATTATTATGTGGAGACTGGTTAAGGTCTACTTTGTTAAGAGATTTAGCAACACTGTTTAGTGTGCACCCGGTTAAGAGATTTACAAAGGATTTTTAAATCCACATTTCTTGAAAGGATTTCTTATATTTGCTACACTTGTTAGAATGTAGAAAAAAATACTCAATGACCTGAGTGTATGAAATCTTCAATTATTGATTACAAATCCATTAAAATCATGTGTACAAAGTATCACCTAATGTGATTGATTAATACCTCTGTTGCTCGGTAGCCTTGATTCTTGGTTCTTGATAACCAAATTCATCTTTTATTGTTCTTTCTTGAAACTCTTAGTCTGATCCATAGATGTGCTCCTTGGATACTATCACCCTCACATCCATGCTGAAATGAATGATTACACATCTATTTATATAATATATTGACCTAATTCAGTTTCACATATTACAAAGATAACTCTATGATCGAAGTTTTACAACTTGACCTTGATCTCCTAGTATGCATGTTTTTAATCAGTTAGACTGATTAAAACAATTATAATTATTTTTCTTGTCCCTCAAGAAATGGTTTTAAATCAAATCTAAACTCTAAATATAAAATATAATTATTTTATCCGACGTGGAAGTCAAATGCACTTTTCTCAGGATATAACTGACTTTCGGTGTCTAATGTTTGGGTTTCTCTGAAAATATTCCGGTGTTCCTTTGTTGAACTATATGTCAGGTTCCTCTCTTTACTACTCTTTGGTTTATAGTGTAACCTGCTTGTCAGGTTCCTCTATATCATTTTTGAGTTGCACTTTTGGTTTACACTGTAAAACTTGTGTCGTCAGGTTTCTCTATACTTAGCATTTTCTGTCTGAACTAAAACTTGTCTTTCGGTGTAGTGTAAATGATGGTTCAAACAATTGTTTCTCTTTGCATACTAATGGCAAAACTTATATCATCAATCTCCCCCTTTGACATTAGTATCAAAAATTGATATGTGCAAAATACTAAAGTGTTTAGTATGTACACCATGTGTTTACCTTAGTCATTTTTATGACTCCCCCTATGTATATGTCAGTATAGTATATGTATGTACATGTCCCTTTCCTGTATACTATATTCCCTTTTGTATTATACATCATTTTCCCATTTTTACTATATGTTGTGTACATATCATTTTCCCCCTTTTTGATAGCAAGGGCAAAGGTGTATACTTACAACTTATCAAAAATATGGGAATGAGAAGTCTTCATATCCTCCATCATTTTCTCTCATTTCTCCTTTAGATGCTCAAGAGCCATGTGTTCTAGTGTAATCCTGGCATGCATATCATAGATGTTGTCTGCTAAAGACATCTCGGTGGTGGAAATTAACTCTCTTGCCAAAGTAATGTGCTTTTGTAGAAGTGTGAGGTTTGGTAAGAGTTGAGCCTGTATCTCGGTAACCTCTTCTCTAAACTGTGATTCTACTTCCCAAATTTCTTGTCTTAACCTTTTGATTTCCATTATCTTGTCATAGTGCAATTTGATTGCATTGTCATCTATGGTTATACTTTTAGCACCTGCATTTAGATCTAAATTGATCTTTGCAATCTTATCACTATTATCATCAGTGTATTTCTCCAAAGTGCATAGCTTTTGAATTAAGGAAATAGCTTCAGTAATGATTGGATCTAATTCATTTGTTAGTCCTAAAAGCTTTACCTTATTTTCTGCCACTTTTTGGCTGATCTTTTTTGTTAGTTTGTATTGGAACTTTTGTTATGCTTTCTCTTCAATAGACTTTTATGCATCCACACTTTGAGTTGTGATTTCTTAGGTGGGAATGACAAGTTGATCCAAAATGGGGGCATTGTGATCAACATCAATGTCAGGAACTATTTGGCTTAAGATGCCTCTTGTGGTTTCTAGAGCTAGAGAATCTTTGAGTTATTTTCTAACCTTTCCCTGCATTGCTTTTCTTTGACATATCTCTCCATATTCTATAAGAGATTCATAGTCTAATGTGGTTGGATCACACTTTGGTATTTCAATGATTTCATCAAGTGTGACCTCCAACTTACTCTTCTTGGTTTTCTTCTTCTTCTTTTGTGATGCACCTGTATACAGAACCATAGCAAGTTTTTATGCTTGGTCTGATGTACTTGAGGATTGTTTCAGCGGTGTTGTACCTTTTTCCTATTGCTCAGGGTTTTCCTTTTGATTGTGTGTGGACATCTCCTCATCAACCTTCAATGTAACTGCAACATCTCCTTTGGTGTTCTTAGGAGTGGTATCAACAAGCTTATCTTGTTCACCTTTCTCCTTTTGCACTTCATCTGTATCTTTCATTTGTTCATCCTTTTTGGTGTGATCTCCATATTTTTGTGTTTGATCTACATTTATAACATTTTGTTCTCCACCGGTGACTACCTGTTCATCGGTTGTCTCTTTCTTTTCTTCTTCCCCTGCATCCTCAGGAATGCTTGTTTCCTTATAAGGTGACTTCTCCTTTTCCAAGATTATATTGATAGCTTGTATCAATAATGGGATTTTTCCTGGTGTGTCTACCTGTGCAGAATCTATTGTAGTGTTCTATTTGTCAGTTTGGTCTTGGACAACAGTGACATCTTCATCTTTTTGTATCTCATCTGCAAGATCTCCTCCGGTAATATCAATGATTGTATTATCTGGCCATGTTTCATCTGCAATGTCCATATCCTTGTTGGCTTTTTTGTTTAATGATTCTTCATTAACATCCTCATCAGTAATAAGAATATGTTTAGGGCTCTGTTTAGCCTGATCATCTTTGTTATGTTTCTTGTTGGTAAGAGCTATTTGTGGCTCAAGACTTGTATCCTTTTCAGGTATATCAAGTATCTTTCTCCATTCAGCCTCACTCTTCCTATCTAGCTCAAGTAGATGTCCTTCAAGAATGTGGTAGGCTCTTAACTTTGGTGAGAACATTTTGGAGTGTTTCTTCATCATCTCTTCAATCTCCTCCATTTAAGATTTGAGTGGCATGACAAAAGCTAGGGCTCTTTCCCTAATCTATTTCTTAGAATGTAATGCAAATGTCCATCTTCCTGACAATATATTCAAAAGTTATTTTGTCATATTATCTACCAATTGTATTGTAACATATTTGAATGCACACATCATTGTGATAATTGTCTCTTCTATTTTATTTTGAACCTCAGGATCCAATGTTAGCCATTTCTTAATCTTGTGATCATTTGATGTACCTAATTTGATAATAGAAGCACATACCTCATCAATTGTAGAAGGTATTGTGTTCTTGATAGCTTGTACAGATTTTTCATCCTTTTCGGTGTCCTTAATGTCTTCCCTTGTTCTGAGGAACTTTCTTATTTTTATTGGCCCCTTTTTCCCTGTTTGTGGCTTTCTTTTGTAGGTCCATACTTGATCTTTCTTGATCGGTGAAGGACTTGCATCCTTTTTTGTCTGACTCCTTGTCCTAGTTGCAGCAGTAGTCCTTGGTTTCTTTGTTGGTGGAGGAGGTGGTGTATCAGACTTTGTGGACTCTGAGTCACTCTCCTTCTCAGCTTCACCGATGGGTGACTGACCCTCAGTTTCTTTAGTATGTTATGTTTCCTCTTGATTTACTAACAGTTTTTCTTTCAAAGTCTTGACCATTTTATCTTTCTTTCTGTCAATCTTTTTCACAACTAAGCTAGTTTTAATCCTTTCTTTGGCTTCCTCATAAGTTCCAAACTTGGGTTGTGATTTTTCCAATGCCTCAATAGAATTTGATGCTTGATCTATGTTCACCTCATAGTCAAGTGGTGCTAGCCATGTTGTCCTTGGTACAACTGGCTTGATGAAGGTGTAATCAGTGTCCACCATAAAACAAATGTCAGTCTTGAAATTTTCTACTAAATGCTCTGGAATCCTTACTCTCTTCTCCATTCTTTCTTTGAATCCAGTAAAGTATTCATCCATGACTGATTCAAAATTATCTCCTAGTGATTTGATAAAGTCACTAATCTATGTGGTCACTGGTCTAGTAGTATACCATTTGAAATTTCCTATAGATGGGAAGGATTCTTGGAAATAGAAAAATATGCACATGATGAGTGAACCAAACTTACATGAATTGGACTTTGCAGTCCTTATTGTCTTCATGTTCTCATCTAGTTGTCTTAGTATAAGTTCTAATAGATCCAACTGAAGTCCCTTCTTGACAATTTTGTATGATGTATCCACTACTCCGGATGCAATACTATTCATCCTGCTAGCCTGAAAGAACTTGTATCCTATGACACATGCTCCAAATTTCATTTCATCATCTTTGATAGTGGATACCTTTAATCCTCTTCCATCCCATGATGCTCCTATATTCTTTTCAATGTCAGCTTTAGGTGGGTGCTTTAGTGTCTTTACTTTATCGATTATGGGATAACTAGTAACAACCTATATAACATCCCTGGTTATCAATTTTGGCTCATCCAGCCATATCTTTCGGTCATGTATCCTACTCAGTACTAACTAAATCCATTCAGTCTTGAATTCCTTTCGGAATAGTAGGGTATGTGTGAGCCCTTTCACTTCAATATGCTTATGCTCTTCCTTTATTGTTCCATCATTGTTACAAAGCTTCTTGTAAGCTTTCTCAACTTCCAAGTCTCCTATTTCTGCAATCTTTCAGTGTATATAAGATCGCACGTCTTCAACGAGAAAAACCTTAGTTGGTATTCTGGAGGATGCACCAGTGTTGTCAGTTTGTGAAGAAACCTTGGGACATATCTTGTAGTGAGGTTCTTTATAGGAGGTATTCTTGATTATATTGACCTTATTCTTCTTATCATTCTTGATCTTAAAGGTTCTAAAAGTTGATGCCATTGTTTTGGAAATTAGGTCTTTTTCTTGTTAATGAAAAAAGAGTTCTTGGTGATTTCTATTAATTACTTCAACCTTTTGTCACTGTTGGGAATCCTTCTGAGTGTTGTGAACCGTGTTGGAGTCACTTTGCAATTTGGTTGCTCTGTGCTTTGGTTTCTCTCTATTTCTTCGCTCAATTCATTGTGTAAATAATGAAACCCTTTCGTCGTCTATTTATAGACTTTGCCCTAAGAAGTTTCATAAATGCTCAACCAATTCTTGATGTGTAAAGATGGATTCATCGGGTGATACATAAAAAAAATTCTCGGTGAGAACGTGATGCTTCGGGGTAGATGTCAACTTATTACATTCACCGACGGGTTTCAGTGTATGGAGAAGACATCATGTCAACTTTCATGATTACCAATGGATCTAGGTTTACACTAGCAACTTAGCTTTTATGTGTTAACCAATGATGCTCAGTAAGTATAGACAACTTAGCTTTGTATTCACACCAATGATGTTCAGTAAGAATTTAACTGATAGGATTGAATTCATAGAATTGTAACAAGTAATACCATAGTGCATCTTTAATCATGTTGATTTTTTAATTCATCAATGTATAATGGAACTGATGCAAAATATAAATTGGTCTAATGTAGTTCCATAATTACTTGTTCTGCTTGGGTGGGGGTGGTGATATCACTAGATCCATTGGATAAGGTTTCCCCATTTGCATTGCTTAGTCCAACTTCATCAGTGTTTGTAGCTTTCCTCCACATTTTATTTCTCATCTTCCTGATGTCTTCAATGGTGTTTCCATTGGCAAATGTGCTTGTCTTTGTCATTCGGTCTTTGTAGTCCTTCTTTAGATGAAAACCTTTATGACAGTATAGACATGTCATTCTGGGGTTAGTCCAGCTCCTAGACTTTCTCATCCATTGTCTCCTGCAGTTTGCAGCTATGTGACCAAATCTTCCACATGTTGTGCAGTTTTCTCATGTATTGCAATCCCAAACATATTGGTTACTGACTCTTTTTGGTTGATAGGCATTTTTATTTTATTTAGGCTTCCATGCTTGCCTTTTCTTCTTACAACATTCAAGAGATGTGTGTCCATGCATTTTGCAAGTAGGACAGTATTTGTCCATGTAGGTTTCCTTCTTTGGATGTTTCACCTCAGATTTACATTCATATGTGTTATGTCCTTTCTTGTTACACTTATAACAAATTCCTATGAATGAAGCTGTGGATTTAGGAATACCTTTCATTTTGCTTTTGCAAACATTTGATGTGTGGCCTGGCCTTCCATAGTGATTGCATGTCAATTTTCTTGGTCTTGGATTTGCATAGACATTCTTTGGATCAGCTTCATTTGGTGATTCTTCATTTTTGGTATACCCTAGTACGATATTGTTCTTGACTCTTCTTTGTGCATCTAGAAAATCATCCATCATTTTGGTGCTTTCTTCAACTCTCTTGATCATGTCATTATGTTGTTGCTGAATTCTCACTTCATGTTTCATCTTTTCATTTTCTTCTCTTAGCTCACTGATAGCTTCTATTCTTTCAATGAGTTCTGTATTCATTTTGTTTTCCTCCTGACTCATAAGAATAATCTGATTTGTGATCTCATGATGATGTTCTATAATTATTTGTATTTCTGACTCTTTCTCTTGTATATTTTTAGTAATCTTCCTCGTGTCATCAATAACTACTATTATTTCTTTCTCATCTTGTCTAGCATTGTTCATGACATCAATCATTCTTACCATCTATGTCTCTTGACCAATTTGCAGATATTTCACTTGTCCAGCCAAATGTTGATTGATTTCATTCAGATTTGTGATGCTTTCTTCTGACGTGTCTAGTGCTTTTCTTGTTATTTTATCCTGAAGACTCAAATAGATCAGGTATCTCTTCCTCTTGGTAGTTTATTTCATTACAGTGAGATGTCATAATCTTTCTTTCATCTAGCACCTGTCTCATCTTGATTCTAGCTTCCTTATACTGCTCATAGAAGATCTGAATTTGTAGCTTCTGATTCTTAATACTTTTCTCAAGTTTATACTTCTCCATTGTATGATCTTTTCTCTTAAGTCTTTAAACTTTTCCAATTAAGAGATCTAGCTCTGATACCAATTGTTGGAAATAATGGGAAGTATGTACTAAGAGGGGAGAGGTGAATCAATACCTCTAAATTTTTTATCTCTTTTAAACTTCATCCTTTTAGTAATCCATTGTATTACCAACCATTTGTTCTATACTATCTTTGTGTAAGTTATATCAATTCATAAACTTAACAAACATGTAAACATTCATAGAAGCATTCATGAAATGTAATGACTCATAACACAGGATATGGTTGGCACCCACAAAAACTTCATTGTCTGTAGATTGGAAGGGGCCAGTTAAGGCTTACAATTTTGACCACTTCTAATGATCTACCCTGTTAGGAGTAATATGTGGAGACTAGTTAAGGTCTACTCTATTAAGCGCTTTAGAAACACTGTTTAGTGTGCACTCGGTTAAGAGATTTACAAAGGATTGTTAAATCCACCTTTCTTTAAAGGATTTCTTCTATTTTCTACACTTGTTAGAATATAGAAAAAAAATACTCAATGACCTGAGTGTATGATATCTTCATTTTCTAATTACAGATCCATTAAAATCACATTTAAAAAGTATCACCTAATGTGATTGATTAATACCTCTATTGCTCGGTAGCCTTGATTCTTGGTTCTTGATAACCAAATTCATCTTTTACTGTTCTTTCTTGAAACTCTCTGTTTGATCCATAGATGTTCTCCTTGGATACTCTCATCCTCACATCCAGTTTGAAATGAATGATTACACATCTATTTATACAATAGATTGACCTAATTCAGTTTCACGTATTACAAAGATAACTCTATGATCGAAGGTTTACAACTAGACCTTGATCTCCGAGTTTGCATGTTTTTAATCAGTTGGACTGATTAAAATAATTAAAATTATCTTTCTTGTCCCTCAAGAAATGGTTTTAAATAAAATCTAAACTCTAAATATAAAACATAACTATTTTATCTGACGTGGAAGTCAGATCCACTTTTCTCGGGATATAACTGACTTTCGGTGTCTGATGCTTTGGTTTCTCTGAAAGTCTTTCAGTGTTCCTTTGTTGAACTGTCCATCGGGTTCCCTTTCTCTTTTGGGTTCCTCTCTTTACTGCTCTTTGGTTTATAGTGTAACCTCCTTATTGGGTTCCTATGTATCATTTTCAGGTTGCACTTTTGGTTTACATTGTAAAACTTGTGTCGTTGGGTTTCTCTATACTTAGCACTTTTGCTCTGAACTAAAACCTGTCTTTCGGTGTAGTGTAACCGATGGTTCAAACAACTATTTCTCTTTTCATACTAATGGAGAAAATTATGTCATCACATTTCCCATCATTGAACTTCAAATGATAACCTTTGTCAACAAGTTGTCCAACACTCAAAAAATTATGCTTACGTCCATCAACAAGTAATACATCATCAATATTAGTTTTACCATCAAGAGAAATCAATCCCACTCTAATGATAAATTTAGGAGTATTTTCACTATTAGCACTGTTAAATTTTTCATGGTTCTATGTTTTTCCAAGTGTTGTATGCCCTAGTTTATAAACCCTTAAAGTTTCTACGCTTAAACCCTGGGTCATTTTCATGAAAAACCCTAAAGCCCTAAACCCTCAATGGCCTGTTATATTTTGTCATTACCTTTTCATGCCACTTAAAAAAATTAAGTCATGTGTTTTATGTCATCATCAACGGGGCCACTTTCCATCCTAAGTCCTAAGTGGGGTTCCCTTTTAATTTTCCCTAAGTTCTTAAGTCTCCAAAAACTTTATGTTTTGTATTTTTTGAGCATATCTTTCTTAATCCTACGATAGGCGTTATGCCTTGATTAGGAAGATGATCTCCTTATATTCATCAAGGCATCATGCCATGATGTCATTTTTATAGGTTGGATCTCATGATGTTAGCATTTTTCAAAAGGTAGCAGCAACTTTGTGAACCGTCAGATCTTTTTGATCGTGCGACGGTTGTTATGCCTTAAAGTGGAAGCTGGTGACCTTTTAATGTTCAAGGATTCACGAATGAGAACCATGTGAAAAGTGGCTGGGCTACATGAAGTTTAATGTTTGATAGATCAACTTTAAATATATGGCAGGTGCTTTCCATTCATCATGAAGATGATGTTCTTTAACCTTCGATTCTTTGTGACAGAATGCCACGTAGAAGTTGGTGAGACCAGTTTTTAATCATGGTTAGATTAATCAGCGGTCAGATTCAAAGGGATCTAATGATCGATGTTATGCCTCAGCCCAGAGATGCAGTTACTTTAACCTTCAAGTTGAAGCGCATGTTCTCTATGTGTCTTTTCAAGAGGGAATATGTAGCTCTTTTGTGAGATTAAGTCATGGTCGTAGATTGAGATCTAATCGTGTGGTGTGTGCTAAATCTCCAAGTGAACTCAACGATTAAAACATGTGATTGGTGACTTGGAAATTCATTTTATCTCTAGATATTGTAATGGAACCTAAGATTAGCCAAGTTAAGTGAAGTTATATTTGGCGATTTAGAGATAGCTTGGTCTCTGAGTCTCGGAACAGATCATATTTAAGTCAAGAAATCATGAGATTAAGTCTCAGCCATTGATGCAAAGTTGATCTTGTGGCTATCTAGTGATCTCATCATATAATATTGAGGTGAAGTCAAGTGTTTGGATAATAAGCAATTGGTTTGGTCATTGAATCTCTAGATCGGATTGTGGTCAAGATGACTTAAGTTAATTCAGCGATTCAACGATGCTTGTTTGTCACTGGATCTCCAGACTTGACCCATGTTAAGTGAAACTTTCAGAGATCATGAGATGTGCTCAGTTTTTGGGTCTCCAAATTGATCTAAGTTAAAGTTAAGGTTTACCGAGATTGAATCTAGACCATTGAAGTTGATCTGATCAAAGGGCTAGTGCCAGATCTCAGAATGAAATTAGAGTTAAGACAAGTGTTTAGCGACTTGGCGATGTGATTTTATATCTGAATCTCAGAATGGAACCTGAGTCAGGCCAAGTCAAGTTGAGTTTTATTTGGTGATTTAGAGATAGATTTATCTCTAAATCTATGAATAGAAATGTATTTAGGGTCAAGTCTTATGAGATTAAATGTTGATCATAGATTTAGATCAAGATTGGTGGTTGTCTCTGAATCTGAGAATAAAACCATAGTTAAGATAAGTCCTTTAAGATTCATAGATACAAAGGATTGAAGTGTTCAGGTTGAAGATAAGTTAAGAAGTGAAGTAAACTAAAGAAAATTAAAGATCAGACAAGTTAAATTTGATCGGATGGACGATGCTATGCCTTGAGTAAAAGATGATCAAAAGATAGTGTTAAAGGCATTGCATCCATGCGCCACCTGTCCAGATCATATTTTTGATGCATGGATAACTTGAGGAAGATCTATGGCTATGATTTAAAGATAGATTAAAATTCAAATATTGACCATTGATGCTGAATTCCAAGCCAGGTGTAGCCATTGTATCAAATTTTTAAATTTTTGAATCTGTTTATCAGGGTTTTCAGGCAGTGAACCATGTCGTCATGTTGTTGAGCCTTTAATTGATGAATTTTATCTTCTGGGTCATGTTTGTATAGCTTTTGGATGTTGTATGAAGGAGATTCTAGTGATTATAAATGTTTTTATGTAGAGATTATCTCTTTAGGGTTTTTGATTGACTTGTTAATCAACTAAAACCTTTGTTTTATCATTTTTTGTCTTCACCATCAATGAAGTGTCTTTTCCAGAATTGTATAGGTGAAGATCAAATATGTTCTTGAGTATCCTGATATTTTTGGGAGAGGATTGTTGGCCGCAGTTCTGAAAAGGTTAAGTATTCTTAGGCAATTAATGCATACTAGACATTTCGTTTATTATTTGTTTGATAGAGTTTTATTCTACAGTTTCCTAGGTGGATGGTAGCTAGATCGTATTTTTCAACAGACTAGATCAAAGGAATGCTTCAACTTGATAATGACAGAGCTTCTTGGTTGTTGAGATGAATTAATTGTTTCTATTATGTAATATTGTATATGGTTGAGCCCTAACCCTAAATGATCTAAAGCTTGTTGTAGTCCTTGGCCTATAAAAGGACTTCCAAGATCATTTAGTAAGGGCTAGGAAACTTGGGAAAGTAACATAAGGAATAGAACTATTTACTATTTTCCAGTGAGTATAGCAGATGTATATATAGAGAGTATCATTATAGAATAGAAAGTTGCAAATCTTTTGCATTTATTGAAGTGATATATGTTTTGAATAATTTTGGAGTTGAAGCTGGATTCTATGTACTTAATACAATATTTCAGATTTAAGTCTCTCCATGGTGCTTACTTGTTGAATTGTGAATCTTCCAATTCATTGCATGGAATTAATCTATGTATATGTCATTAGTCCTTAGTTTTGATCTAAGATCAAATCAAATAATTCTTTGGATATGACATAAGTTCTTTGGGTTTGTCTATAGAAGGATCTTATAAGTAGGGTTTGATCTAAATTATCTATATTTATGGTTTTGAGTCCTTGACAATAGTTATTTTCTCTGTCCTATATTTTAACTAAAAATACTACCCAGTGGATAAATCACTGATCAATAATTAGTATCTTCTACATTGATACATATCTGAATAGGCTTGGCTATATTCTTCCCTATAAAAAACATCAAAACCATTTCAGTCCCTTTTGAGTTTTGTGGTTGTTGGTTGTGTGTCCTGCATGGTAATGAAAAGTCACTGAATGAGTGGTTATCATTCCATACTTTCTTACCATTTATCTATTGTTAAAATCCATAGTGTAAAAGTTGTGAAAAGTTGAATATATGTCTGGATTAGGTGTACCCACCTTGGTTTTGCAGAGCCATAAGTGTAGTGGGAAGTTGTGTCCCTATAGTTGGTCCAGTTACCTTGAAGATCTTTCAATATTTAGAGCTAACCACTCTTAACATCAGTCTCAAGGTATATTGGTGGCTTCTAAAGCATAACAATTTTAAACACCAACAAAATGGTGACTCTACTGGGGAGTTGACCTTTGAAAGAATAGAGTTAGTCTTGTTTAGCTCTTAGTTTTAATATTTTGTCTCATATATTTATTCATCAAGTATTCATATTAGCCAATGTTGTACTTTCCCAACTTGTTTTGGGTGGCGACTCAAAGAATGATTTGCAGCAGTGCTGAGTAACACTTACTATTTCATACACACTTTCTCAATATGAATACCAGATCTAGAGTGAAAGAGCATCCTGGAGTTGAATTAGAAGATGGACTCCCAAATACTTCTAGGACTGGTAAGCCTTGGAGAGAAAAGAAAAACAAAGATAATCCATCTCCAAGAAGATAAGAGGAGGACATTAGGAGAGAAGATTCAATCCAATACAGCCATGAAGGAAATACATCAGATTATGAAGAGGCTGCGGATTCTGAATTGGGTACATATAGAGATTACAATTATCCTAATGAGAAAGAGGAAGGGGAATTTAACACCACTTTTCTAGAATATGAAGATTCCTCTGAAGACCTTGATGAAGAGGAGAGAATTTCCATAAGGCAGTTGGCCATCATAGAACAAAAGAAAAAAAGATAAGGCCAATAAGAAAAGACAAGATCAGATCAAAGATGACAAATTAAGAAGGTGATTTCCAAATCATCAGAAAATAATTCATAATGAAGAACTTGAGAAGGATGAAGAAAGTCCTACCACACACCAAAATGTTGCTACTCATGGCCCTAAAGATAAAGGAAAAAAGAAGGTGACAGGAATTGAAATGAATGAACCTAAAAGTCACATAGTTCCATTAGATCAAATGTCTAAATTGGACATTGATATTAAAAAATCCAAAAGGGAGAAGGAAACCATGGCCAAAATTCTTGAGAAAGCAGAAGCGGATGCTGCTACTTTAGAGATGTTGAAGAAGATTGATTTCCTCATACAGTCTTCTCAACCTTCTCATGATGGTGTTGAAACCACCTCAAAATCAAATGCCAAAGTATCTCCTTTCCAAAATGATGATAGATTCCAAAGGAGACCAGCTCATGTAGAAAGGTACAAGCAATTTTCTTTTTTTGATATTCCTGGTTATCCTAATAAAGTCCCAAATGAGATTGGAGATAAAATTTCTAAATTCATTGGCAATAATGTCATTACTTGTGAGGAAAATTTAAGGGAATTTCTTGATATCATGGATGACCATAACATCATACATGAGGATGTATTGATGAAATTTTTTGTTCAGTCTCTAGTTGAGGATGCTAGGGAATGATTTAGAGGGTTATCTTATGGTTTTGTAGGGTCTATGGATGAACTAATAGATTTATTTAAGGATGAATAAGGTGATAAGACCAATAAAGGATTCTTGTTGAATGAATTTAACACTATCAAGAAAAATTCAAATGAGGAAGTTGATGAATTCAGTACAAGATTCCAAAGGGCCATGCATAGGATTTTTCAAAAAATAAGGCTTGATGAGGAGGTATGTCTTGCTAATTATTTAAATGATTTTGTTCCTAAAATGGGATATCATCTTAGAGATAAGAATCCCAGAAGCATTAGTGAATCCTATAAGACAACTATTAATATCGAAATGAATAGGGGAGTATCAGGGGAAATGGGTAAAAGGGAAGATGGGAGGCTTACTAGGATCAATAAAAAAGAATCAGAAAATAAAGATTATAGGGCTCCAAATAATAATAGGTCATCCCATAAAGCTATAATAAGCAACCAAGGATGCAAAATTTTCCTTATAATACCCAATGGAAGAATGTGAGACCTATTCTCCTACAAAGGACGGACAAGCCTAATAATAAGACCCCTGATCCTTTACAAAAAAAATATGTTAACATGTGTAATGAGGATTATTGGTGTGAAGCCTTTCAGTATCCACACAATCCTAGTTATTGTGGTGTTGCTTTGAATGCATATGTAAATGAGGAACAAGGAGAAGAGGAGAATGCTAAGTTCTATGATAACATTGGTTGTACCATGACCTACTCATCTTCATGTCTTGAAGTAGATTCTGATAGTGAAATTGAGAATCATGATGTCTCTGGCTCTCGAAGAAGATTAGAAGCATATGATCAACAAGTTTTTCTTGGTGATGAAAAAGAAGAAGTTGATAATATAGGGTGTAATTCTCAGAATAGTAAAGAAACTACAATATTAAGAAGAACGTCTGATGAAGAAATAGCATAGATTACAGCTGATTCGATCAAAAAAGAAAGAAGTAATTATGATTTGAGAAATAGAAAAGTTGGTGGAGAAGAAAGCAAACCAGTTACTTTTTTTCAAAGAGACCAAAGTAGATAATAAAAACAAGAAAAGTGGTAACTCTGCAGATACTAAACACCTTCAAGGAAAGTCTACTGAGAATGTAAGTAAGATCTAGGTCAAAACTATAAACAAATTAAATGGTTCAAACATTGTATATGAGATAAAAGCCAAAATACCAGAAACAAGTTCTCCCCCTCCTAAAATGGACAATAAGAAATCAAAGAAAGAAGAGCCAACTTTGGTCATTCAATTTGAGGATAGTAATATTTCTATTGAGAAACAAAAATCCTCTGATGTAAAATAAACCCCTATTGATATGGGGAAACTATTGTCACAAATGACTATTAAAGTTCCATTTTTGGAAATGATGAGAATTGAGGAACATAAGGAGAAGGTCCTCACATTGCTAGATGGTGTTTCTTTAATAAGATTTAAAAAAATAGGTGTTGAAAATATTAATACAAGACAAGTTAGAAAGCAAGGGAAAAGAGTCTAAAGAAATGATTTTAGAGATCCCTCAGATTTATTTGAATACAAATCATGTAAATAATCCCTTTGGAGCTTTTGATCCCTTTTTCTTAACTTTGGTTATGAATGGTAAGATGCTAAAAAATTGTATGATAGACTTAGGAGCATCTAATATTGTTATGCCCGTAGAGATAAAAAATTCAATGGGATTACTGGTTGATACTCCTCATTGTTAGGCAATGGACTCCAGAGAAATCCCTATCATTGGTACTATTAAGGCTCTGCCTTACAAGATGGCTGCATGTCCTGACAAAGTGCTTACAATGAGTTTCTTGGTTGTTGATATTCCTCCTCATTATGGAATGTTGCTATCAGGAAAATGGAGTGCTTCAATGGGAGGAAGTATGCAATGTGATATGTCTTTTTCTACTTTTAATATTGATGGTAACAATGTCAAGGTGTCTCGAGAAAGTAGGACTCCCCACATGATTGAAATAAATGAAGATGTTGATATGAATTGTTTTGTGGATACTAATATTGGATCTTTGCAAGTACAAGATATAGGGGTCAAAGAAAAAACTCAGCCTATGCTATTATCTGATGAAAAAAACAATTTGGTGGACCAATATGATTTGTGGACCATGTACTTTTATGGAGAAAGTTATAAGGAAGGAGATGGTGTAGAAATCCTATTGATAGCTCCTAGTGGTATGACCTTCAAGTTTTCTTTTACATTGTTGTTTACATGCACAACTAATGTTGCAGAGTATGAGGCTTTGTTAATAGGTTTGAGATTTTCTTCAAGACATAAGATAAAGGGTCTCAAAGTGATTGGAGACTCTGAATTGATAATATCTCATATTAAATCCAAATATGTTTCAAGAAATCAGAGACTTAAGCAGTATAGAAATGTTGTTTGTGATGAATTGGAAAACTTTGATGTATTTGGTATTGAGTTGATAGATAGAGGTCAAAAAAAAAAATGACAGATTTATTAGCTAACATTTCTTTAAGACCTAAGGATATTATATTTGTAGGTTTTTCTAAAATAGAGTTTCAATCTAGGCCTTCAATACCAGACAATGTTGAAAATTAGCAAGTCTTTGAATATGACTTAGATATTCTGAGATTTTTAAATTGTGAAGAAGACTTTTTAAATAAAGAAATAAATTTCAATGGATGCATAGAAAACTTGGATAATAAAGATACCATTTTTGGTAAAGAAGCTCTTCAATTAAAATCCAATGGATTTCCCAAGGGTCTAGTCATTCTTGAGAGAGATTTTGTTAATAAATTGATGCAAGGCAGGGCTGAAAATGGGGCCAAAGGCTCTCCCAACTACCAAAACAACTTTCCAACACAATGCAAAAATATAAAACAACAGAGTGAGAGAAGAAACAACAGAGATCCTTTTCATTAACTGATCAAACTCATTACATGTCGGGTTGTAAGGCCTTACCAGTTTGGGCCATATACATTCAATGAATTACAAATTTATCTTCATACATGCGAGGTCACAGACCTGCTCACAAATAATCTGATCTCTCATCCTATTCTAAAACTAATACCCCCAAAACTAAGAACATAGAAAAAAATATATACAAGAGTCCACCAAGAGAGGTCGGTGCTCAAATCCACAAGTGAGACCTAGATTTAGGTCCACACAGATCCCAATGAGAGACACCAAATAAATTAAGGCATGGAAATTAACTGAAGAAGTCGGCCACTAGATCCAACTCCAAAATAAGCAACTCGGGAAAAGGATGATCGAGCAATAGAGAAAGAAACTTGAGCGTCTGAAGATAAACTTGAGCAATAGGAAATAAACAAGCATGCCCAAGCGACAAAACCTAAGCAACAGAAACAAGGATAGAAACCTGAGAAAAAGAGACCAACTTGGAACAAGCATAATTGAGTGACAGACTCGAGCAACAGAATATTTCCCGAGCAACATCCAAACAAACTAAAGAACAAAATAAACATCCTTTTGGTTGAGCAGGATATTTCCAAGGACCCAAGATGCTCCTGCATCATAAATAAAAGTCTTTTCCTACAAATAATGTAAGTAAACCTAAAGATTTGGAAGAAATAAATAGAGGAGAAACTAAAAGCCCTAAGAATGTGTATATTGGTAAAACATTATCTCCTAAAATTAGTAATTTATTGGTTGATCTTCTCAAAAGATATAGGCATGTTTTTTCATGGTCCTATAATGATTTGAAAGCCTATAGAGAAGATTTTTTTCAGCATGAGATTCCTTTAAAGGAAGGCACTAAGCCTTTTAGACAAAAATTGAGACCTATTAATCCCACCCTAGCACCCAAAATGCAGGAAGAATTAAAAATATGAGAGATGCTAGGATTATCAAAACCATCAGACATTCTACATGGATATCAAACTTGGTACCAGTGAGAAAGAAAAATGGTCATATCAGACTTTGTGTAGATTTTAGAAATTTGAATGTCAATTCATTAAAGGATAATTATGGTTTACCAAATATGGAAGCCATGTTGCAAAGAGTTACTAGGTCTGAATTAATGTTTATGATGGATGGGTTCTTAGGATATAACCAAGTCATGGTTAAGGAATCTGAACAATTTAAGACTGCTTTCACCACAACATGGGGTACTTATGTATATGTGAGAATGTATTTTGTCTTGATAAATGTTGGGGCAACTTTTCAGAGGGCCATGGATGTGGCATTTGCAGATTTCATAAATAATTTTTTAGTTTTTTATCAAGATGATTTAATAGCTTATTCAGCAAAAGAAGGTCAACACTGTGATCATCTTGAGCAGATTTTTGCTAGAGCTTTGGAATATGGGGTTTCTTTCAACCCAAAGAAATGTGCATTTGGAGCCATAGAGGGAAAACTCCTAGGACATATTGTGTCTAAAGATGGGGTAAGAATTGACCCTAAAAGGGTTGCTGCTATTGATAAAATCCCTCAGCCAAAGAATATCAAGGGCATTCAATATTTCTTTGGACAGGTGAATTTCCTAAGGATATTTGTTACACATTTTTCATAAATAAGTATTCCTATTTTAAAGATGATGAAAAAAGGAGCCAAGGTGGAATGGAGTGAAAAAGCATCTAAAGCATTCTCAGGTATTAAACAAGTTGTCAAAGATGCTCATGTTTTGAGAACACCTAATTATGACAATCCTTTGCAGATTTCCTCCTTTGCTTCATACAATATTGTTCCTGCAGTATTGTTACAAAATAATTTAGAGGGCTTTGAACAACCCATTTCCTTTTTTAGTAAGTCTTTACAAGTAGCAGAATTAAAGTATGACATCATGGAAAAACAAGCATATGCTCTAGTTCAAGTTGTAAAAACTTTTAAATTTTATTTGGTAGGAGAAAATATAACTGCTTATGTACCTAATGCTACTATGAAGGACATTCTAGTTCAGTAGGAAGTCTCAGGAAGGAGGTGTAGATGGATAAACAAAATCCAAGAGTTTAATATTGACATTCAAATCAAAAAATTGGTCAGAGGTCTAGGACTTGCAAAATTAATGGCTTAGAGCAATTACATGCAAATTATGTAAATATGTTAGAAGAAGAGCAAAGGCCTTATATTTGTGATATGAATTGTTGTGAATGGTATAAGGACATCATTGGGTATTTATAGAAAATGATACTACCTCTTAAAATTGATGAAAATAGAAAGAGAACAGTTAAGTTGCATGCCATTAAGTATGCAATAATAAAAGGCCATTTATGATGGAGGAGAAATGAAGCAATATTGCTCAAATGTGTGGACTATGAAAAATCCAAGAACTTGTTGGATAAAATGCATTATGGTGCATGTGGGGTCCATTACATGGCTATGACTACTGCACATAAAATTATGAGGTCTGGTTTTTAGTGGCCTACTATCTTCAAGGATGCTCATAGTTATGTCAAGAAATGTGATTCATGCCAGAGATTTGCAGGTAATCTTAAGTTTAGTGGGAACTTACCTTTGAGGCGTGTCATAGTTGAAGCACCTTTTCAAAAATGGGGAATGGATTTCATTGGAGAGATTCCTAACAAGTTTAGTGGAGGTCATTCATGGATCTTGGTAGCAATTGATTACTTTACTAAGTGGGTTGAATCAATTACCACCAAATGAGCCACAAATAAAGTTGTAACTAATTTTATGCTGAAAAATATCCTCACTAGGCTTGGTTGTCTAGAAACTATGGAGGTAGATAATGCAATGTGTTTCAGATCTGAAAAGTTTAGTGATTTCTTTCAGCAATATGAAATTCAAATTTCTTATTCTTCCCCATATCACCCACAGGGGAATGGACAAGTTGAATCCAGTAATAAGAGTCTAATAAAGATTTTGAAAAGAGTGTTAGATAAGAACAAAAAGGCCTAAGATTCAAAGTTGAAACAAGCATTGTGGGCTGATAGAGTAACAGTGAAGAAATCCATTGGTTGTGCACCCTTTGATTTAGTTTATGGCATACATGCTACATTTCCACAAAATAATTTATTGCAAATGTGCAAATTTATCCATAAATATGATAATAAACTAAATGATGAGATGAAGATCAGAATGGATGATTTTATATAGTTGGATGAATCAAGAAGGGAAGCACATGACAAGAATGTTAGGTTGCAACTTCAATGTAAGGATTTGTATGATAGAAGGACCATTGTAAGAAGTTTTGAAGTTAATGGTTTGTTCTTGATGTGGAATGTTCTATTGGAGGATAAAGGAAAACATGGAAAATTTGATCCTATTTTCTTAGGACCATATATCATTGACAACAAATGGGCTACTAATTCTTATATTTTAAAGGATTTAACTAGAAACATTTTGGAATTGCCTATTCATGGATAGTTCCTGAAGTTTTATTTCTCTTGATGTTCTCCAAATCCATGAATAGTCAGCTGTAAATAAGTTTTGTGTACATTTTCCTTGTTTTTTGTCTGTTGTAGGTTAGTTTCTTTTCTTGTAGGTTGTCTTCTCAACTCAGAGTCCCAGAATCTTGATATGCCTGCAAGAGGAATACATCTCATGTCATAGCCACTGTTAGAACTATTAAATTTTTTCATGGTTCTAGGTTTTTCCAAGTGTTTTTTGCGTTGGTTTATAAACCCTTAAGGTTTCTATGCTTAAACCATTGGTCATTTTCATGAAAAAATATAAAGCCCTAAACCCTCAATGGCCTTTTATATTTCATTGTTACCTTTTCATGCCACTTAAAACACTTAATTCATGTGTTTTATTTCATCTTCGGTGGGGCCACTTTCCTTCCTAAGTCCTAAACATGGTTCCCTTTTAACTTTTCCTAAGTTCTTAAGTCTCTGAAAACTTTATGTTTTGTATCTGCCGAGCATGTCTTTCTTAATCCTATGGCAGGTATTATGCCTTGATCATGAAGATGATCTCATTTTATTCATCAAGGCATCATGTCATGATGCCATGTATCTAGGTTGGA
The DNA here is from genome assembly GCA_018584345.1 of Thuja plicata. Taxonomy (NCBI): domain Eukaryota; kingdom Viridiplantae; phylum Streptophyta; class Pinopsida; order Cupressales; family Cupressaceae; genus Thuja; species Thuja plicata. The sequence goes on along the minus strand of MU224040.1, from coordinate 267,280 downwards.
TCTCGTGATGTCAACATTTTTCAAAAGGTAGCAGCAACTTTGTGAACCGTCAGATCTTTTTGATCGTGCATCGGTCATTATTCCTCAAAGTGGAAGTTGCAGACCTTTTAATGTTCAAGGCTTTGTGACTGAGTGCCATGTGTAAAGTGTTCAGGCTACATGAATTTTATTGTTTGAAAGATCCACTTTAAACCTACGGTGGGCGCTTTCCCTTCATCGCGAAGATGATGTTCTTTAACCTTCAAGGCTTTGCAACAGAATGCCACATAGTAGTTGGTAGGACTGGGTTTTAATTATGGTTAGATTAATCAATGACCATATTCAAAGGGATCTAATGATCGACATTATACCTCAAGCAAGAGATGTAGCCTTCAAGGGAAATCTCTTGTTTTCCATGTGTCTTGTCAAGAGGGAATATGTAGTTCTTTTCTGAGATTAAGTCATGGTCATAGATTGAGATCTAATCGTGTGGTGTGCCCTAAATATACAAGTGAACTCAAGGGTTAAGACATGTGATTGGCAACTTGGAGATTTAGTTTATCTCCAAATCTTGTAATGGAACCTAATTTTAGCCAAGTTAAGTGAAGTTATATTTGTCGATTCAGAGATAGCTTGGTCTCTAAGTCTCAGAACAGATCAAATTTAAGTCAATAAATCATGAGATTAAGTCTCGGTCGTTGATGCAAACTTGATCTTGTGGCTATCTTATGATCTTTTTATTAATCAAGGTTAAGTCAAGTGTTCAGAGAATCAGTGATTGCTTTGGTCACTGAATATCTAGATCAGATTGTGGTCAAGATGAATTAATTTAATTCAATAATTTAGTGGTGCTTGTTTGTCGCTGGATCTCCAGACTTGACCTGTATTAAGTGAAACTTTCAGAGATAATGAGATGTTCTCAGTCGCTAGATCTCCAGATTGATCTAAGCTAAAGTTAAGGTTTTTCAAGATCAAATATGGACCATTGATGTTGATCTGATCGAAGGGCTAGCACTGGATCTCAAAATAAAATCATAGTTAAGACAAGTGTTTAGCGACTTGGCGATGTGCTTTATCTCCGAATCTCATAATGGAACCTGAGTCAGGCCAAGTCAAGTTGATTTTGATTTGGTGATTTAGAGATAGCTTTATCTCTAAATATTAGAACAAAAATGCAGTTAGGATCAATTCTTATGAGATTAAATGTTGACTGTTGATTCAGATCAAGATTGGTGGTTGTCTTTGAATCTCAAAATAAAACCATAGTTAAGACAAGTCCTTCGAGATTCATAGATACAAAGGGTTGAAGTTCTCAGGTTAAAGATAAGTTAAGAAGTGAAGTAAAGTAAAGAAAAGTAAATATCAGACAAGTTAAAGTTGATAAGATGGATGGTGCTATGCCTTGAGTAAAATATGATCAAAAGATAGTGTTAAAGGCATCGTTCCTGTGTGCCACCTGTCCAGATCATATTTTTGATGCATGGGTAACTTGAGGAAGATATAAAACTTGATGTAAAGATAGATTAAAATTCAAATCTTTACCATTGATGCTTAATTATGCGCCAAGTGTAGTCGTTGTATCATATTTTCAAATTTTCAAATCTATTTATCAGGGTTTTCAGGCGGTGAACTATGTCGTCTTGTTGTTGAGCCTTTAATTAATGAATTTGATCTTCTGGGCCATTGTTTCACAACTGTTGGATGTTGTATGAAGGATATTCCAGTGATTATAAATGTTTTTATGTATGGATTATCTCTTTAGGGTTTTTGATTGACTTGTTAATCAAGTAAAACCTCTATTTTATCCTTTTTTGTCTTCATCATCAATGAAGTGTCTTTTCCAGAATTGTATAGGTGAAGATCACATATGTTCTTGAGTATCCTGAGATTTTTAAGAGAGGATCACTGGATTTTTACAGTTCTGAAAAGGATGATTATTCCTAGGTAATTAATACATACCAGACATTCCATTTATTATTCTTTTGACATAGTTTTATTTTGCAGTTTCCCAGGTGGATGGTGGCTAGATCAAATTTTTTAATAGACTAGATCAAAGGAATGTTTCAACTTGATAATGATAGATCTTCTTGGTTGTTGAGATGAATTAATTATTTCTATCATGTAATATTTTATATGGTTGAGCCCTAACCCTAAATGATTTGAAGCTTGTTGTAGTCCTTGGCCTATAAAAGGAATTCCAAGATCATTTAGTAAGGGCTAGGAAACTTGGGCAAGCAACATAAGGCATATAACTATTTACTATTTTCCAATGAGTATAGCAGATGTATATCTAGAGAGTATCATTATAGGACTAAAAGTTGCAAATCTTTTGCATTTATTGAAGTGGTATATGTTTTGAAGCATTTTGGAATTGAAGCTGGATTCTATGTACTTGATACAATATTTCATATTTAAGTCTCTCCTTGGTGCTTACTTGTTGAATTTTGAATCTTTTGATTCATTGCATGGAATTTATCTGTGTATATGTCATTAGTCCTTAGTTTTGATCTAGGATCAAATCAAATAATGCTTTGGATATGACATAAGATCTTTGGGTTTGTCTACAGAAGGATCTTATAAGTAGTGTTTAATCTGAATTATTTGTATTTATGGTTTTTGAGTCCTTGACAATAGTTAGTTTCTCTATCCTATATTTGAACTAAAAACACTTCCCAGTGGATAAAGCACCAATCATTAATTAGTATCTTCTACATTAATACATATCTGAATAGGCTTGGCTATATTCTTCCATATCAAAAACATCAAAACCATTTTAGTCCCTTTTCATTTTTTTGGTTGTTGGTTATGTGTCCTACATGGTAATGAAGAGTCACTAAATGAGTGGTTATCATTTCATAACTTTTTACCATTTATCAGCTGTTAAAATCTAGAGTGCAAAATTTGTGAAAAATTGAATATATGTCTGGATTAGGTGTACCCACCTTGGTTTTGCAGATCCAAAACTGTAGAGGGAAGTCATGTCCCTATAATTGGTCTAGTTACCTTGAATAGCTTTCAATATTTAGAGCTAACCATTCTTAACATCAGTCTCAAGGTATATTGGTGGCTTCTAAAGCTTAACAATTTTAAACACCAACAGTTACTAAATCTAACTACACCACCATCATATTTAGTTAGCTGAATAAACTTGTTTCTATCACCAGTCATATGATGTGAACAACCATTATCTATGATCCATTCAGATTTATTTTCAACATGTGAAACTAGGGCTTTCTCTTCATGAATAGTTTCATCATCTTTAATAGAAATAAATCCAATTTCATCATAATCAACAACATCATCATCAGATGCACCTTCACTAGCATAGTAACACTCCTTGTCCTTGGAGTATTTAGGTCTATAAAACCTAGATTTATGTTTAAGAACCCTTGTAGGACATCTAGATGCAAAATGACCTATCTTATTGCATGAAAAACATTTTAGAGGTAAATTTCCTTCAAAATCACCCTTACCTCTTTTTTCTCTTCTTATGATCAGGGCCACAATTTCATCTAACTTCCTCTCTTCTTCATATATCATTTCCCAATCATTAGCATATTCACCAAGATCTTCTCACAGGTCACTTCTTCTGGTGCTCCCAACCCCTGATAAAGTCTTTTTATTATTATGCATAGTCACCTTGAATGTTATTTCAACCTTAGGTAGTGAATCTCCTAGCTCTACAGCCTCAAAGGTAGTTAATTTCACAATCAACATCTCTCTGTTGAAGTTTACCATCAAAGGTATGATCTCCTCTATAGCTTGCACTTTAGTTTTGTAAACAGGTGTCAAAGATCTAAGAATCTTTGTGATCACTTATTCTTCACTGTATATGCCTCCAAAGTTTCTAATGCCAATAAGAACCTCAGCAACTCTTTGTACATATTCTCTAACATTCTCATCATATTTCATTTTCAGAATTTCCATCCTTCTCTTCCAATTCTATAACTTTTCCTGCTTAGTGAGCTTATCTCCTTCATCTAGTGCTTCCAATATTGACCAAATTTTATGTACAGAATCCAAATCCTTAACCTCTGTGAATTCACCTTCAAAGAGTGCACTAATCAGTGCTTCTCTTGCAACCATGTTACAAGAAAAAAACTTCTTTTAATCATCTGTAGATTTATCCAATTCATCTTCAGTCTTGATCTGCTCATCTTTCTTTGTAATCATCTAGTAGTTAATTCCCAAACACATCAAATGATTTCTCATCTTGTTCTTCCAACTGTCAAAGTTTTCAGGATCTAACTTCAGACTATCCTTTCTATAGTACACCATCTTCAATATCACCTCAAGTTGTTAAGCTTTCTCTCTAAGGACCAAAATCTCTGATACCAATTGTTAGCAATAATATTCCATCAGAACAACTGAGNNNNGGGGGGGTGAATCAGTTGTGTGCCAAATATTTAAACTTTAACCTTTAACAATCAAAAGGTAAATGTGATTATGAACATATTATCAAAAACACCATAACACAACCATTTTTTGTTGAGGCAACCCTATTAAGGGAAAAACCATGGTGGGAATTAGCACCCACAAATAATGCACTGAAAGTAGTATCTATGTTAGGAGATTTAGCCCTATTAGGAGATGATTTTTACATATAGTACACAATCCCTGTTAAAAGACAGGCCTTGTTAGGATTCAAGAGAAACAACAGGCTCACTACCTAAAAAAGATTAAATCCACCTTCAGTACATACTGTCTGAAATACACATTTATATAAGGTATATAATTCAAAGAACCAACTGATAGCAACACATTTTCTTAAACAGTTCCGATGAAGGTCTTCAATCACAACCACTTCTCTACATCCAATAGAATTCACAAATACAAGCTCTCAGCTTCCACACTTCATTGTCTCATCTCTCTTCACACAAAAGAAAACAACTTTGATTTATACAAGTTTACAAAAGGTAATTAGGTTGGCCAATTAAGACTTCCTCAATGCACAAATAATTACATAACCCCTTTCTAATATATAAACAATACCTATAATAATTAAACATCAATTATAATCCATCAAATATAATCCAAGATCCGTAATCCACGCTAGCTATCTATAATACACGTCACATTTCTGAAGTCATCCCCAAATAGGTCTTCTCTAGAACACAAGCCATATTTTACATCACCAAGAGTCTTGTGACCCAGGAATCATAAAATAATTCCTCAACATATCTTTTGTCATCCCTCAAGCTCACATAACATGAATTGATCTTGCACTCAAGTTATCCTCAAAACTCAGAGACTAACTGTGTCACAATTCTCTGTCACTGTTCTACAAACAATCTTCACCAAGATCATTGTAACTCAAACAAATAGAAATATAAACTCAAGAGACCTTATATATAAGATCAAAGCTCATCCCTATACACATCCCCATCTTCTCATACTATGAAACTTTCATACAATGCATGTACACTTTTGTCAGTCATCCATCTGTATGCAATGAAAATCCCTGCAGCTGCACAACAAGTCAAAACATGCAAACACAAGATATACTAATAAATCAAAGCATGTAAAGAACTTGGAACACAACTAAATTTTCACTACAACCTCTGATGAGCTAAAACAAGTGCACCCAAGACTTGTTTGATTTGCTCTTAGAGATTTTGTGGGTGTGCTCTCCCAACACAATGCAATAAAATCCCACTATGATGCAAGCTAGATGATGGTGAAGGGATTGAGGACAAGTATGAGGAACTTGCCCCGAGCTTCACATGATGAAGATTGAGAATGCAATAGAAAATCTAGAATGAAGATGCAAGATGAAATAAACTAAGATTGATTTCTATTACCTAACATGTAATATCTAGATGATCTAATGCTCAAAGAAGCTAAATAAAATGAAGACTAAGACATGCTTAATAAAATGCTCTAAAATGCAATCACTAGCTCAATTCCCTCACAAAAAGACTAGTTCTCATTGGTTGCAAATGAGGAGTGAGGCCTCCTTTTATGGATTTGCTTATGAAAATGGAGGGCTAGGATTAAGAGGTGGAAAATGAGTGGCTGAGATTGAGGGTTAGGTAGGGTTTTGGTGGGAGTGAAGGAGA
>MU224040.1:238215-260912 GCA_018584345.1 Thuja plicata | reverse complement strand
TAAAATTAAATAAATAGTCGAATATAACAAATATAGTTAATCTATAAGAATTAACTATATTGTTATAGGCAATATTAATTAAATTAATATAGAAATGAAAAAGGACAATTTAGGGTGTCTACACCATCCACCAGTGAGAACCAATCTGTCTATCTCATCAGAAACATATATTGACATCAATGACAAAACATGAATGCCAACAACTACAAAAGAATCCAATTCCAACACCTTCAGGTTGTAGGTCCAAGGAAAAGGGTCGACTCCCCAAGCCTTTCCCTAGGCTAAACCCATGGAAAAAATGAGCCTCCTATTCATTTTTTTTAAGAAACAAGATCTCGTTCCATAAATGGGATTGTGTTTAGGATATTAGATTCAGTCAAGTTTTAAGACAAAAAGAGTGCAAGACTATGTCATTTACTATACAATAAATTCAAGCATATGAGCTTAATTATGTAGTCACTCAAAATAAAATGCTTGGAATAATCTATTTCAATAACAAGTTTAAACATTATATAACAAGTTATTATTTTTTGTACATAGAGATCATGCAATTGTCAAATATCTCATTAATAAGCTTGTTATGAGTGTAAAATAAGTTAGATGGTTACTAGTATTAAAAGAGTTTGATATAACTATAATAGACAAAGTTGATAAAGCTAATAATGTAGCAAATTTCTCATCAAAGTGAATTACTATTGTATATGAGCCTATTATTAATGATTCTTTTATAGAATAAAATATGTTTTCTTCAATAATTTAGACACCACATGGTATGCTAACATTGCTAATTATCTAGTATCAAGAAAGAAACGTCCACATTTCTCAACAAGGGAAAAGTGTTATCTTGTTGAGAAGAGCTTTCCTCATCTAGTTACTTGTCTTATATTGGAGCTGATAATGTCATGAGAAGTTGTGTGAGAGAAGATGAGGTTTATGATATCCTATATGCTTGTCATGACAAGCCATTTTGAGGATATGTTACTACAAAAATAAACACCATGAATATACTCAATTTAGGATAATATTTGCCTACTTTGCATAACGATTTAGTCAAATACACTAGGCATTGCACAAGTGTCAAAGGATGGGCAGACCCACTCTTTGTTATGAAATTCCTTTGTCTACATGATTAGTACTATTACCATTTGGCAAGTGGACATTACTTTTTTAGGACCCATTGATCCCTCTTCTAAAAAAATATAATATATTAGTTTGCATTGATTATCTTATTGATTATAAGTTTGTGTAATGAAACATACTCAAAATATTAAAGTTATGAAATTTGAGCTATGAAGAAGTCTTTAATAGGTATGGATTTCCATTGGTGATTATTATTGATAAAGATACTCAATTTACCTCAACATTGATACAAGCATTAGTGAATTAATATAACATAAGGCATAAGAAATCCACTACCTATCATTTCCAATCAAATGGCCAAGTAGAGGTGGAAAAAAGAGAAATTGAAGCCATCTTGACTAAAAATAATATCTCCCCATAGGAAGGATTGGGTATCCATGCTTCACGAAATTGTACAAGCTTACAGAAGAACCTTGGAAAAAATATCTAGATTCACACCATATGAAATGGTGTATGGTAAGAAAGTTTTCTTACCCATTAAATTTTAACATAAGGCACTACAGACAAAATTAGAATCATGAGATGGATTTATCAAAAGATTAAAATGATAGTATTATGAAATTAAATGCCCTTGATGAAATTAGAAATGAAGTATTACACCATGTAGAATCAATCCAAAATAAAAGGATAAAATGGCATGACAAATTCATAAAGTCCAAAAGGTTTTAACAAGGTGACTAAGTTTTCTTATATGATTCTAGATATTGATGAACCATAACTAATTGAATGTTTGAAGATGTTAAGTTGATCACCGAAATGCAAAAAGATAATGCAAGACATTAAATCAGTTAATGGATTGTATTGTCATTGATGTCATTTTGATATAATCTGATTGGTTATATAAAAAGTGTCAAAGACTTCAGAGAATCCAAAAGATAAAGATTATGATTTTAGTAATGCATAAAAGATCAACATTCAGTATGCGACTACAAACACCGACGGGTAGTGCACCCTGACAAACAGAGAAACCTGGTTAAATTCACAGTGATGCCTAAGAAAGAAACCCAAAAAGCATTATCGACAAGAAAAATCACAAGCATTACCGATGAGCAGAACTTCATAGTGATGCCCAACGGACAAACAACCCCAACGGATATGCCCAAGGAGAACTGAAGTGTTGACCAAAGCTATCAAAGACTTAAACACTGAAAAGAACTGAAGTGTTGACCAAAGCTATCAAAGACTTAAACACTGAAAAGAACTGAAGTTCAAAAATGACAAAACACTTAGTTGGCAAGAGCTAAAGATAGAGTTAACTCGGTGTTAACATTGTTTTCATCGACAAGTTAAAGCCAGAGATAAGTGAAATATTTAAAGCTATTTTATTCCAGTTGTCAAAGAGAAATATACAGGATAAAATTGAAGTAAAGCTTTAAAGCAAGATTGGCTAAAATTGTGGATCACTCCAAGAACAAGAAAATCAAGAACTTAGAAACGGTGATATCATGTCTATAAAGAGACAATCCAATTCATTCTGAATTAGGAGAGTGAGTAGAAGAAGAGGATGTTGGAGAGAAACTAATGAAGAACAACTTCAAACAGTCCTGATCAATCAAGCTGAGGAAAGAGCTAGAGATTTCTGCGGACACCGAGCAACAGAGAAGAACAGCATCACTGAGCAGAAAGTAGTGGAGCAAAGGTATTGAAAAGATACATTGATCATAAAGATATAATGAGCTTACAATATATCTGAAAATCTAAAAAATATAGTTGTATATGTGAATAGATCATTTACTATTTCAATTTAACCATTGGATCAAAATGTATCTTAACCGAGAAGGACTTAAAAATCCTTTCTATATTGAGATACATCCCAAGGAGTATCAAAAAGCTTGATCATGAAGATAGAATGAGATGCTAGATACCATTTGACAAATTACATTGGGTTTGGTCATAGAAGGTAGCATAGAGATGCCAGATATCAAGTGACAAACTATTCTATTTAAATTCTCTAACAAGGTCACACCTAAAAGTGTGTTTGTAACCTTTAACAGGGTTGGCTCTTCACCGAGCTCACTTCAGAAGAGTGAAAATTTTGGGTTACCGGTCCTAAGTGGTTTTTCCCTTAACAGGGTTTCCAAGTTAAAATCCATGTGTCAAAGTGATTATGAGTCATTACTTTAGTGTTTTGCATTACACATAACTAATCAAGATTGATCGGTATACACAAAGAAATTTAATGTTTTTCGGTAAATGAAAGACTGCTAATCGGTAAACAGTAAGAATAAGGTTTAACAATGAACTCTAAGTAGTAGTTATTTGTTAAGATTGTTTGAAGGCATTCATCTTGTAGGACCAAAGATAACCAGAGGCTTAATATTGTGGTACTAATTTTTTGGGTTGATTTATTAGAATATTTTTAAGGCCACTGATTCCCCCCCTGTTCAGTTATTATAACAATTGGTATCATAGAATGTGTGCCTAGAAAGGGAGTTTGATAGCTCAAGCAAAAGATCAGAAGATGAACAAATGAGATGTGCCCAAGTTGAATAAAGACAACTTTGAATCATGGCAAAGTGGAATAAGACTCCACCTATCAGGTATTGGTAATGATGTTACTCAACACCTAGATACTGAATATGTGTTTCCTACATGACCTCACATACTTGAGAAATTGAGATAAAAGCATGAGCATAATTGCATGATGATAGAAATTTCTTCCTCACTCTCCGATGTTGAGTTTGAAGATGTCAAAACCTGCAGCTCTGCAAAGAAAATGTGGGATAAATTGAAGTTTGTTCATGGAGGAGATGCTAATGTACTAAGCATCGAGGAAGAAAGCCTAAGAGGGAGGTTTGATGACCTAAGGATGAAAGAAGGAGAAAATATAACTCAGTATAGTTGTACAATCAAAGAGGTAGTCAATTCTATCCAAGGAGTTGGAGGTGTACTTGAAGAAGAGATAGTGGTAAGTAAAATCCTAAGAACTTTACTTCATGTATATGCTATTAGAGTATCTTCTATACAAGGAAATGTCTAAAAGATATCAAAAATTATTTGATGACACAAGTACTATAGTAAAATATAGAGAGCTATGCTTGATAAATATCAATGCATTGGAAAATATGGTGGCAGAACTAAATATGAAGTTGCAAGAGATCCATGAGGTCATCCTTGCTAAACCTAAGCAAGTTGCAGATGCATTAGTACAAACTAAGGATGCAAGGGATAGTTCAAAGGAGATAGAGCAGAAGGATAAGGATTAGAATAAAGAGGCTTTTGAATCCTTGGAAAAACTCTTATAATATAGGATCAATGTCCTAAAGGACAATGTTGATCTAATACACAGTTCTTATAACAAGTTGCCTGGTCTATAGATAGAGGTGAATAATTATGTTTCAACTTTGAACCCTTATTTTGGGACCTGGTTGGTAAGGACTAATTTGTTTGAAATGTTAGCATCCCTATAGCAACTTAGGGCAGATCTCCCTGAAATTGTGACACAATCTGCCGAGGAGATTGAGAAAATTGGGGTTACCTTGTCTTTCTTTAAGGGCAAGGAAAATCATATTGAGGCCAAAGTCAACATGTTTGGCTCAGATTATAATAAATTTATTCCTTAAATAAAGGGAGAAGGTGATTAGATCAAGGCAATAGAAGTGTGGAGAAATGAATTTGATACCTTGCTGCCTAATAAAGAGGCATTTATTTCTGACAGTGGTGAATTAGATAGTGAAAGGTTCAATAAAACCTTAGATGAGGCATTTAAGGCCAAAACAAACTTTAATAAGTTTGTTACAGATGTTAAAATAATTATAGATGCCAGATGGGATATGGGAGAGACAGAAGGAACAATTACAAAGCATTCAAGGCTTTAATTGGCCTACAGAGGCAAAATTTGCAGCATGGGATGTTCTCACCAAGCCCAAGAAAAAGAAATCTGCAAGAGCTGACTTGGACATGATAGACGAGGAGTAAAGAAACACCTGGCACCTAATCTTTGAGCATATGGAGGTTAGTCATTAGAAAGACTAGCATAAGTTAGCCTGTAATGGCAGTCACTAGATCTCATAATAACTATTTGAGGCTTTCCAGAATATCTACAAACAAAGGTGCCAGCAATCAAATATTTGAAGATCAAATATGATTGTATTCCTATTTTTCCTTTCCACCGCTTAAGTCCTTATTGTATTTTGTCTTCTAGTATCTTTTAGGGTTAGGTCTAAGCCATCCAAATCTTGTTGCATCCTTATTATTTAAGGATTCCAAGATGGATAAGACTCTATAAATAGCAAGATGTAACATTTTTGTAAAGGTGGTGAAATATACAATTGCAAGGTAGACTTCTCAATTTTGTCTTATCTTTGTGCTTTTTGTCTATTGAATGTATTTGAAGCAGTAACATATTAATAAAATACATTGCAGTTTCTATTCTATATCATTTTTTATCTCTTTATATTTATGTTTAAGCTCTTGTATGTTTAATTTGCAAGGCATTTTAGATATACCAGTTACAAGGTGATTGTGCAATTACTTGTGAGTTCTTTCAAGGAAGGAGTAATTCTTACAGGTGATTCCAGAGAGTTAAATATTGGTGTAAGGATCTGATAATAGGGATTTGGGAGTGAAAAGGTAGATAGTTAGGCATTCTATCTAAGTTGCATGTGTTTTCATTAAACTATTTATTGTGGATTTATATTTGATATTGACTCTTTGCCCAAGTATTAGGTACTGGTTTAGGGTTTGGAAAGTAGTTAATCATCATCCAATATCAAAGAAATCAATCATTTACTTTTTAGTTACAAAGAATAAATATGTTTAAGTAATTGTATTAGAGAATATAATTTAGTTTATTGATTCCTTAAAGAGAGAATCACTAGGTTAGCCCTCCTAAGTTCAAAGAACTCCAAAAGGAAGAAGGATGAGAATCCTTATCTCACTGATGTTTGTTATTGTTATGATCATAATTTGGCTTGTTAAACTTTGTATTAAGTTAATTATTGTCATCTGAAAGGTGTTTTATCAATTGATACAGTGAAGGACAATTAGTTAATCAGTGAAAGCCCTAATCTACTATTACAGATACTGAGAATCAGTAATCATTTGAAGGTACACCTTCCTGAGCTTGTGGATCTCAAAGTAGAAGGAGGGACTGGTCCTCATCAATTAGGCTTTGTCTTGCATGAGTCAGAAATTGGAAGTATAAGTTTTAAGTAGTCATATTGTATTAAGAGTCTGCAAGAAAAATACCTAACAGAAGGGATCAAAGACACAGAGTTACATGATGTGGGTGTCTATGGCATTATGAGGAGAATTAAATAAGATGATAAATTTGCAATTGCTAAGAAGTATGTAGAGACTGGTATCCTTGAAGTAGATGGTTTTCCCTTTGTGGTTTCTTTTCCTAAATTAATTTTTTATTGTGTCAATCATTATGATTCTAAGAGTTATGATATTTAAACTTCCAATGGTTTGGTGCTTGTTAAAATTTTCCCCGAAGTTGTCTCACAAGCACTGAATCTCCCTGAATGATAGTTATTTGTAGATGTATCTATAAAATATGGTTTGTATTGTTTTTCAGAGAGAAAATATTGGTGTCTCAGTCAAATCAAAAGTACCTCATTAGGGGTTAAGAGGAAAGGAAATTCTAAGCTTCCTTCAAGTTTAAAAAGAGATCATTTTGTGATTGAAATTTATGATGTAATCACCTTATTACATCATGTCATGGGTAGTCAAAAGTCAAGGAAATTTGTTTATGGATGTGTGAGTTCATGATAACTATGTGTTCTGATGGTGAGTATATTAACTGGGCCATCATAATCATTCATCATTTACATGAGTTTCTAGATAGTTGTTCAAGGAGGGGGGCTCTATACATCTTTAGTGTTGATATTGTGCTTCCTAGTAGAATTTTTTTTTGGCCTCGTTTGCAAAGGGTAGAATCTACAAATAGAGACACAATTGTATGACTATTTTTTGCAGTTGCAGAAGAAAGAAAACATGAAAAAACATGCTTGTGTGAATGATGTGTTTCTATGGGTGGTTATTAGAAAGATTGAAGGGTCACCAAAATGAAGGTTTTCCCTTGAAGTTTCCACTTTGGTGACTCAAACGAGAGCTATTCTATTTAGTTTGACAATATCTCATACTTGAGAATTGGGGGTATTGAAAATGCCCTGTCCAAATTGCCCAGATATGTTTCTAATTATTTAGTGTTCCTAGAACCATGCTGCCAGATGGAAAAGGTGAATATTATATATGTAGATAAAATGAAGGAAAAGGGTTTCCAATTCGTCTACAATATTTTAGTTGTAAAAGCAATGAGGTTGCCAAGACAAAAGACAAAATTCTATCAAAGTTAAATTTTAAGCCTTTGTCACAAAGACCTTATTATGACAATAAATGTTATGTATATCATCATTTTCATGGAGGAAAGTCATATCTGCATGAGCCCCAACTATAATATTATTGGTTAGATTATGAATATATAAGGGGGGTCGAGAAGAGAGATTACATTAGGTTTTAACATTGGAGTGGGTTTTCCTATTCTTGAGAATGTAATTGAAAATGGTTCATATTTGGTTGATGAGATCTATTGTAACATTTATCTCAAAGATATTCCACACCTCTTTTGGTAAGAGGAGGAAACTTTCAATGTAGCAAAAAGAACCTTGTATGTAGAGGAGAGAACAAGAAGATGGCTTGAAAAGAGAACAAAAGAGTGTGGTGCTTTTTCTGCATCAAAAGGATCAACAAATGGAGAAAAAAATGCATCTCAAAGTTATTGTATGCACAAGAGTCATGGAATTTTGACTTATATTTCCAAAGTAATTAATTCCCAGTATGGAGGAGATGGAGCGCAACCAACTAATAATATGAAGGTGAAATCTATATGTGGGGAAGATGCACCTACGTCCTCGAAATGAAAAGGAGACAAGGAAACTTGTGTTGTTATTTTTTCTACCGCTCAAAATTTATCTGTTGTTGGGCATTCTACCCAAGAAAATGATTTTTCAATATTCCAAGAAATTGGTGAAGGTAATGTATCCAACACTTTTTTTGATAGTTCAAATTTATTCATTCTCAGTGATTTTCCTCCCTCTCCTTTGATAGTTGCACTATGTATCAATGTAATAACCTACATTTCCAGTTTCTCCATTATTAGTTCCCCTTCATGGCTAAAAAAAATTGTAGATAAGAAAAAGAGATACACCTTAATGTTGGATACAAAAGTGGATATAGTGGCAAGGCTATTGCAAGATATATCTAAAATCAAAAATGTGAGAAGAATATCTAGAATGGTTGATGACCCAACCTCCAAACACACATTATTGGAAATTGTTGATCCTATTAGAGACAAGGATGAAAGTGAAGTAACTGAATTCAATTTTAGCTTGAGTAGGGTGGATACAGGTCCAACCACTATTGAAGGGGGAATCCTCCATGCAAAATTTAGCATGGATGCATTCTAAAAAAGGCTTAAACTTGAGCTACAGAAAAATTTAGTGCTCTGAAGATATTTAAGCTCTTGAAACTCATTTATTTAGCCTATGTTGGACATGGATGATCAACCTGGCAAGGAAACATTACCTTCCATGTTGATGGATTGGATGCTAATAAACTAAAACAAATGAAAAAGTGTAAATATGTTTCCCTCACAATCAGTAAGTGGGTCACTGAACTTATAACAGGTAGAATGCTCTGTATTAAAGAGTCTCTAAGAGTACTATCTAGTTTTGGAGAAGATCAAAATATGTTATCAAGATGTGGAGAATTTTAAAAAGGGAGAATAATCAACAATAAGGATAAGAATGAACCTACTGCATGGGTGTATATGCTAGAATGGAAGGTCACTATAATGAATGAACTGATAAATAAGATTAAAAAAAACTTCAGATCAAGGATTCTAGGACATTGAAGATTCTAAGGACAACTTGTCTACTCTCTAGGTAGAGTTGTTTGAAGAAGATGGAGTTATGCCACATAAGAGTAGTGATCTTGGTCATAAATTTACGGTAAGAATACATGAAAAACTATCTTCCGATCAAGTGAATGAATAGACAATGGAGGCATTGAAGGAACTGAAAACTAACCTCTTGACCATTAAAAATGAAATCAGTGACATGCAAGTCAGAATCATAGAAAGTGATCGGGAGTTGATGAAAAAAATCTTAGGGTTAATATGAAAACAATCTCCAATGGGAAAGGAATAATGCCAATTGTGTCAAGATATAGGAAATACATGGAAAGTATGTTGGCAAGAGAAGGAGTTGGGAAGGATGTTGGGGGTGAATCACTAGCTGGATCAAGAAAGGGCAGTGATGGAGGAGATGTTGTGATTAATTAGATCTTGTTAGTTTTTGTGGTTTAAATATTTTGTTTCATCATTAGGAATTTCAAACTATTGGATTTGGTGAGCCGTTTATTTGTTTTAGAATAATGTTGTGCATTTTTTAGCTATTGGCTCTAGAGTATATTTTATTAGTTTTATAGTTATGTATGTTAAGTTATTTTATGAATGGTGATGTTCAAGGACCTATTAGACATTTATATGTGGTAGATGGAGAACAATGAATGGATGCATTATTGTGAATAATTTAGATTTCAAGTGATGGAATGGTGATATTTGAATAGTAATAAATGTTGCTCAAATGAAATGAAATGAAATCACTTTTTTGTTTCTTGTTTTGAATGCTCTAAATTTTCTTGCCTTGAAATGTAGTGGAATTTTGATAACCTTTTGTTGTTATTTGTTACATTTTTATAAATATCTAGTGAAAATATGTATGTTTTACATCTTGGTTTATTCAACTAGACTGTTTGTATTTTGTTTGTATTCTATTGAGTTTCAATTCAATGTTTGGAATGATTAGTTAGTTTTTTCCCTTCCTAACATAATAGTTTGAAACTCGTAACCTTTTTTCTAATATCTATTAAATTGTTTAAGTTTGTGATAAACAAATATTGTTATAAGTATTTTGGCTTTGAAAAATTTCAACAGTGATAGTTTGTGTGTTTTGAATTTTGGTGTGTTCAGGTAGAATGTTTGTAATCTCTTTGTATTATATTAAGTTTCAAATCCTCATATTGTTTAAGTATGGTAAATACAACCATTGTTATAAATATTTTGGGCTTGAAAAAATCTAACAGTAATAGTATGTTGTGAATCTTGTTGTCTTCAAGTATTCTATTTCTATTGTATTGGGTTTTGATTTCTCCTTTTTTCTTGGAGTGTTGAATTCATTGTAAATTGAAAGACATTAAAAGAAACAAAATATAAAGTACAATTTTTTTTTAGAATAGTTAGTTACTTTTCGTGCTTGGTAATTGGAAAGTTTGAAATTGAACTTTTCTTATCTTGAAATAACTATTGAAGTTTAAAATTGAACTTTTTGTTAGGATTAGTAGACAAAAATCTAATAGTTACATGAAAATATAACCAACAATGCAAAGGACTAAAGAATACATAAGTAGAACAAGAAGACACAGATTTAACGTGGTTCACCCAATCTTGTGCTATATCCACCAAACAGAAAGTCCAATATTATTATCCAGTAATTTCAATCAATTACAACCAGCATTCCCTTCTAGCTCAATACCACTAAAAATGCTACAATACTTCTTCACTCTAATAATCCATAACCCTAACATAATTTTTCTTATAGAAAAAATCTAAACTTAAAACTTTCTTGATGGGTGAACCTAGGGAAATGCTTGATGAGTCAACCTACGGAAATGGTTGACAATTCAACCCAAAAATGCTTGACAAGTTAACCAAAAATTATATGAATTGGAGAAAAGTGTACATTAATTGATTGATCAATCACCACAAACCAACAATCTCCCACATGGACACTGATCATGTAGAAATATCACTACCCTTGTAGCTCCCACTAGAAAGAAACACCCTAGACTCTGTTGCTCTATTTTATTGTTTTAGTCATGAAGACCAACTGAAGCTGAAGAGGATTTCAAATTATCCCTTGTCACTTCCTTTATAAACATATCTACTGGATTTTCATCTGTATGTATCTTTTCTAGCCTTAAAAATCCATCATCCAATACCGACTGAGTGAAGTGATACTTCAACTGTATGTGTTTTTTCTTTGAATGCAAGGAATAATTCTTTGCAAGATGAATGGAACTTTGTTTATCTGTAAACAAATAATTTTTAACCTATGTTTTTTCCCAATTCTTCCATGAATAATTACAACCATATCATCTCCTTGCTTTCCTCTATTGTAGCTACAAACTCTGCCTCTGTGGTGGAAAGAGAAACCACCTTAAATAACCTAGAGATCTAACTCACCATTATCCGACCGACAGTAAAAACATGTCCTATTGTACTCCATATGGTATTATTGTCTCCTACCAAATATGAGTCAACGTATCCTTGTAAACCAATACTAGATCCCCCAAAACATAAATATTTGTTGGATGCACCTCTTAAGTATCTAATAATCCATTTTTTTGCATTCCAATGCTCAAATCCATGATGATGCATATACCTGCTAAAAACTCCTAAAACATGTAAAATATCAGGTCTGGTGCATACCATGGCATACAATAAACTACCTACAACTAAAGAATATGGTACCTTGGACATTTTTTCCTCCCCCTCTTGTGTCTTTGGACACATCTCCTTTGTCAATTTCAAATGACTAGGCAAAGGTGTGCTAACAACTTTTTCATTCTCCATGGAGAATCTTTGCAAAACCTTTTCAACATTTTCAGCCTAAGATATAGTTAGTTTTTTGTTCTGCAAATTTTCATACTAACAATTTTTTTGTTTTCCCCCAAATGCTTCATAGAAAATTATTTTTCTAGCTTTTATTTTAACTCTCTTATGTGATCCATGTTAGACCCAGCTACAAGTATCTCATCAACATATAAACATAAAATAATGTAGCTGACATTATCTAACCTCTTAAAATAAACACAATGGTCATAATTATATCTTCTAAATACATGCTTATCCATAATAATATCAAATTTAAAATACCATTGTCGAAGTGCTTATTTCAAGCCATATAAACTCTTCTTTAATCTGCACACTAACTTCTCCTTACCTGTGACATGAAATCCTTGGGGTTGTTCCATATATCTCCTCCTCCAAATCACCATGGAGAAAGGTAATGTTAATGGGACTTTGTGAACGGATCCACCAACAGAGGTAAGTTGTCACCGGGTACCAGGGTACCGGCCAACTCTGCCTGAAGAGGTTTTTTGGGGAATGAATTCTCCTAGCCTCCAAGCACCTAGTAGTCGGGTCTCGACGGTGCAGGGGAGCTAAGTTGGGAAAGTGACTATTGTGTGAGGGGATAGCTGGTTTTTACTCATCTTCTCAGGGATTTCAAGAGGGATGGGGTTTCCTGCAAGCACTTGGATTATCAAATAAACTTCAAAAGATAGATCAAGGTTAGATATGCATTTCTACCTATAGTTATGCAATAAATATTCAAACATCAAACTAAGCTCCAATGAAAGAAAACTACACTAAATACCAAATACATAAAGAACTAGTGATTCACATGCATTCAGTAGCAAGGGATAAGATCATTAATCTAAACTAGAACATAGGAGAAAAGGACATAAGAAAACATACTGCACAAAATACTTTTGTTAACTCCAAAGATCAGAACAACAAATAACAAATAGCCATAAGATGTCCTTCCTTCTTCATTAAATCAAACCATTCCAGCATCACTATCATGTACAAGCATGGCTCCAAGGGAGAATTCTAAGATACTAATAACAATTGAGCATTGAGCTCCTGAAACTACTAAAAATGAAAATCTATCTTCTATTACTTGATGGACTGCAAAATCATCAATTTCACCGACCCTTGTTATGGCGTCGGACTTCTTATTTATACACAAATTTTAACCTAAAACTAACCTAATTCTAACTGTACACTCAACAAATAGAATACATTATCATGTGGCTAGTACAAAGGTCTGACAAGACAGAAGAAGATAAGAGGAGATCTCTGGAAGAATCGGCATAGAGAAGAGTGTCAGGGTATTTATAGAAGAAATCTAATTGTCCCGGTATCCTAGGAGACATATCTCATAAATGTAGATTGTGGCTCACTATCTTTGATGTGCACCAGGGAGTTAATGTAAGATCCACACCTCAGGAGAATTACCTTTCAGAGCCATCTCTTTTTCCTAACATGCCCTATCAGTATCACCTACCTGCTGACCCCTTATTAACTGCTCGACAGTAATCGGTAAGCTCCAGAGAACCTAGACGTGGATCACTATGAATAAATACAAAACTTTGGACCTAGAATTCTAGAGTCTGGGAGCTTATGCTCAAAGAATAATGAATTTAAAAAATTGTACCCTACTGGTGAAAATCTCCAGAGTCCAGAGAACTTTACTGTTCCTTGTTTTGTTTGAAGGTCTCCAAAATCTGGCCAATTCCATCTTCATCTATGTCCTTGATGCAGTCCCATTAGTTGTTGACAACCTTGAATTATTCGTCAATGTCCCTAGACCCTTCCCTATGTCAGGAGCCTAGAGAATCATCTTGGATAAGAATGACATCTTTCCTCCGTCAAAATCTTTGGCAGACTGGTACTGGGATTCCATCAACTTGCAAAACCCTTGTTACAAATGTTGTGTATAAATCCAAATAATTCTGGACTCCCAGGATTCTATTCTTTAGGGACGCTACCAGTTGCTTTCTCACCTCAATTTTAAGGCCAAGTCTGGAGTGTTGGGCCCGAAGGAACCCAAAGGTTTATTCTCCCAAAATTCCTATCTCTTTAATGGCTTCCTCCCCGAAGTTCATTATTTCTTCTAGTTCAGACCTCCACTCCTTGTATTTTTCTATATCTTTCTCCCATAGGGAGATGGTGCTGTTCACCTGGATGACGAGGTTTTTGGCCTAATAAAGGTCTGGGAGTGTCTCTACTAGGAACTTCCTTACAACTTTGATTTGCTCAGTGATCCACTCATCCACAGCCTGTGCCTTCTTCTTCATGGCCCTTAGAGAATCCACATCACCCTATGGGAGTGGTGTTCCATAGGTGGAGGCTTCTGGATGAATCTCGACCAGTGGTTGTTTCAGTTCTATGAGAAGCCTGAGGAGATTTTCATTCTTTTCTTTCCTCCTTCAGCTTTTACACCTATTTGTCGTATCAGGACTCAACTTCCCGAGTAGCTTATTTCAATAGGTCCAATTAACCCCGTTTGTCTCTCCTCCCTAGAGGAAATTTTGTAACTATATAATCTTTGTCCCTTATGGCTACCGCATTTTCATCTGGGGGAGGTGTCGCAATTACTGTGACTGTACTTCCTCCCAGACTGGTCCGAAGGGTATGGATGGTTTGGGCCTTCTTAGGCTTCTTAGCATCTTAATTTTGGGCCATCATTTCAGCCAAGGAGAGGGGAGCACTTGCTACCGCCAGGGCCTTTCTTTTTTGGGACTCTACCAACCATTGTAGTAGCTAGGGAAGTCTTGCTACTAAGGCTCAGTATTGGGGTCTTTCTTGGGGTCCAGTGGTGTTTCCCCAGTATTCATAGTCACATCAGACTCTTTTTCTTTCTCCCTAGGATTTCTCGTATCTTCCACCTCGGTGGCATATACATTTTTATCTCTGGGATTTCCTCTTTTCCCAGCATTTATGGTCTTAGTATCCATATTTCTAGGGTTATCCCCCTCATTCTGTTGTTGTTGTTCTTCCTTAGTGCCATCCACTGGGACATTCTCCTCCAAGGGCACATCTTTTGGAGAGGCCGGAGGTGTCTGGCCTAGCTTTGACTGCTGGGCCGCATAGACCACCTCACCAAATGTCACACTCTAGGGCCTTTGATCACATAGAGTAACTAAAGGTGTTCGGAGTGTGACAACTGGGGGTACGGTTCCTCTCAAAGGTCCAGTTTCCCCAGCCATTGTTGGCTTCTCATCTTGTGTTTTCCTTAGTTCTATCTCGGTGTCTAAGACCAGTGTTTCTTCCACATATTGTGGATTTTATCATACTTCTTCTTGTTCCTACTCCTTTTCCTGCTCCCAAAACTCTTTTTCTGGGGCCACTTCTTGTGCATTAATCTCCTCCACTGCCCTCACCATGTTAGCCTGCAAATTCACCAGGTCTTCCATCTAGAAGAGGTCATCAAAATCATCGTGGGGAGGGGAGTTCGCTAGAGGGTCCTATAATTTAGGAGAATAAGGGATGATTTCTACCTAGGGAACATTTGGCATCCCTAGACTTGCATCTGTGCTTGGAGGATGATCCACCCTTTGCTTCTTTCATCTTATCTGTAGTGGGGCCTTGACATCTAGAATAGTTGTAGTTTCATCCTTGGCCTCCGTCTGCCGTCTCATGAGTGCTACCAGTGAAGCAGATTCTACTTGGAGGGTAGATCCCACTGGAGTAACCAGAAGATGAAGGGAAAGTTGGGCACTTAATTTTTGACTCAGCTGGCGGGACACCTCAAGCTGAGTGTGAATTTGCTCCAAAATGGGGAGCAAATCCAAGGGTGTAACCTAGGCTGGGGTACTCTCTTTGTCTTTCCCCTTATTTTTACTTGGCCCTACAGCTTCGGAGGTCGAAGTAGACCCATGCAAAATTGGACCCCGACGGGTGCTTTTCTTGCACACTTGTGCAAAGTAATCATGGTTGTGTTGTATGACGCCCAGGGTGACGTCCTTAATTGTCAAAATATTTAGGGTGTCCCAGTCCACCAGAGGGAGATCCATCTTGTCAAACCCGTGTGCCTTGTATGATGGGCCCTCCAAAGACCCACTATCTAAAAAAAAATTTGGAAAGGTCTAAAGGCTGAGGCTCTTCATCATCCCTTTATTCATCCTTGAGTGTTTCCAACCCCAAAGGTCAAAATCATCCTGGAAATCTGCCCAAAAATCCTCAATGTGAGTCTCATGTGGTGTGGATGCCCAGGGCAGTGCTACACTTATCTTGCTGAGTGGGTCAAAATTGTTCCTTGCCTGGTGGAACTTGGCTAGTCCCAGACTCTTCAACTCATTATCGGCCTCTTTGGCCACTATAAGACTGTAAGAATAGCTCCCAAAAGTGATTGGGAATGGGATGGAGGTAACCTTCTTCACTCCATAAAATGCACGAAGTTCCAATATTTGCTTGCAGAACTCCAAAAGAATAATCCTATCCCCACAATGCTTGGGGAGTAGGTAGGGCTTTCTGGAGAACCCGGTAACCTGAATGTAAGAATGTTGCTGAAATTGGATAAAATAATTATTGTAAGAATTTACCAAGGTCATTTCTTCCTTGGACAGCTGATACCCAGAATCCCAAGTAAGTGTCAAAATTTTGTGGTAAATGAAGGTGTTATTTACCCAGAAAAAATTGGGGAAGTTGACTTCCCATTGAATCTGGGGATAATGGTCCCACAAAGCATTCTAGCCGGGCCCATTCCCAAGAATTTCCACTATTTGAAAACCCTAGAGTGTAGGTCTCTATTGTGCCAGTGCCCATAATACATAGAAATTCATGTGGAACTTCAATGTCCGACTGACATTGTTCAGCTGAAAGTCCACATGGTTGGCAATAATAGCCACCCAGTCAAAGGTCTATCCATGGGTGGTGATGCAGTAGAGAAAATAATACATCCATGCAAAAAAATCCCTGGCATGGGGTTCCTCAAAGAGCCGACATAAAAATATGATCCCTACCTATACACATTCCTTGAAATCTTTGGGGGGTATCTCCAGCTTCATTTTCTTGTAGTCCTTCCTCAGGGACTTCAACCAGTGAGAATTGAGATGTTGTCGGGTAGGCAGTGGAAATTTCTCAAAATCTTTCAATGATGAAGCTTAGGAGATGATCGTAGCATTTCTAAATTGGGGGATCCCTAGTTCCAAATCAAAGGTGGTAGCATCAAGATGTTAGTAATAACTGAGAGGGGGGGTGAATCAATGGCCTCAAAAATTTATCCTTCAAACTTAACCACCAATCTATAAATATCAGATTATTATGTCCCTAGAAGATGCATGCCATGAAATACTAATAATGATTAAATTTCTATCATTTTTCTTTGTCAATCCTTATTCTTTCTTGATTACTCATAAGCAGTATAACTGTTTATCGAAACTCAGCAAATAAACAGAGTTTACCGATCAATCCAAAGTTAGCTATGTAAGATGCAAAATAGTAAAGAAATGAATCATACACACATAATTCATGAATTTTTAATGTGGAAACCCTATTAAGGGAAAAACCCACTGGGACCGGTACCCCAAATTTTCACTCTTCAGAAGTGAGCCCTGTTAGGAGCCAACCTTGTTAAAGGTTACAAACACACTGTTATGTACGACCTTGTTAGAGGATTTTACACATATAGGTTGTCACTTAGTATCGGGCATCTAATGCTGCCATCCTTGAATTAGCCCCTCTCTTAGACTATCTATAGACATTGGGCATATCTAATGCTACTTTCATGAATCAACCTTTTTGGCACTCCTTGGGATGTACCTCAATATATAGAAGACTGTTAAGTCCTGCTCAGTTAAGAGACTTGATGCTTCAATGGTTAAACTAAAACATTATGACCTATTCATATTGCAACTTAAATTACAGATTTTCATATCTATTTAATTACATTACCTCTTTGACCAATGTATCAATTCAATCCTTGTGCTCCATACTTTTTGCTCTGTGATGTTGTGCTCATTGTTTGTCGGTGTCTGCAGAATTCCTTAGCTCTTCCTTCAGCTTGTTTGGTCAGCACTACATGAAGTTGTTCTTCATCAGTTTCTCTTCAGCATCCTCTTTCTATTCACTCCCCTTAATCCCCTTTTTAAATGAATTAATCTCGTCTCTTTATATAGACACAATATTCCTTATTTCTTGGTTCTTGATTCTTGATTCTTGGCGTGATAAACAATCCAGCCAATTAGATTTAAAGCATAACTCCTGATTTGTCTCATAGATATATTCTTTCCAACTATACAAATCATCTTTAAATCAATCACTTATCTCTGGTTGAATAAAACAAAGTAGACAACCAGTTAAGTCTATATTTAGCTCTGCTAGCTAGATAATTTGTCATTTTCTGAACTCTCTGTTCTATCGGTGACCACTGCAGTTAGTCATCGATGACAACTGACTATTCCATCAGTGAGACTCCAGTTAGCTTCATGATCTCCATCTGTCAGGAAAAACTATATTTTCTTCCGTTAGGTTACTCTGTGCTTTGCGCATCGGGCAACACTGTGACTCTGCTCGTCGGTAGTGTTGTGCATTTCCTCGTCGGGTATCACTGTCTTTTTCTCTTTTTTTCAGGTGCACTCCATCGGTGTTGTTTTTCACTTAGTGAATACTTGACTTGTATGCATTACTGATAACATAGCCTTGGTTCCTTTTGGTTCTCTG
The DNA here is from genome assembly GCA_018584345.1 of Thuja plicata. NCBI lineage: Eukaryota > Viridiplantae > Streptophyta > Pinopsida > Cupressales > Cupressaceae > Thuja > Thuja plicata. The sequence continues at coordinate 242,476 of MU224040.1, read as the reverse complement.
AAGTCTTTGGCATTATTTACAAGACTGTACAGATTATATCAAGTTGACATCAATGACAATATAATACATTAACTGATTTAATGCCTTACATAATCATCAACTTAACATCTTCAAACATTTAATCAGTTACATGTCATAAATCTCTCCCTTTGGCATTGATGGCAACATACTATATTATCACACTATACTATTCATAATACAATATGAAATACAATAGTTGAAATTCATTGAACTACTAATCTTTTTGTTCTATTAACCGATAAATGTCTGACCATTGGTAATTTCTATTTTAGCTTAGATCTGATTCTTGCATCTTATTTTCTTGTGATGTTTTGTGCTCTCTCCTTGTGTCAATTTCTCTCCCTTGACTGTTCTTCTCTTTTGATGTCTTTCTCTTTTGATTAGCAACTCTCCCTTTGTATAATCTTTTAATACAATTTCTCTCCCTAAGGATATAATCTCTCCCTGTTGGAGTAATGTGATAATGGATAATCTCTCTCCCTTTCCAGAAGGATGTGATAATATGGATAATCTCTCTCCCTTTGACAACAATGCCAAACAAATATCTTACATATGTCTGACATTAATGTCAAGCAATCTTTTCTCTCCATCCATAATATATTCCTTGAATTTCCCTTATCCATCAGCAATACAACAATATTCTTTGGTGCTTGGTGAAGATATATACCTATTTGTATATAGATGTATCTTTTAATTTCATCTCTTTGCTTGCATCAACATAAATGATATTCTGATAATATGTAGGCTGATGCAGCCTTCTAGTCAGCTTATTGACCAGTAGACAAGGGTTTGACACCTAGTCTCTTTCTCAAGTACTCAAATGCATCCTTGGGAAGTGGCTTGGTGAAGATATCAACCAATTGTTCCTTTGATTGCACATACTCAAGTATCACCTCCTTTTCCTGAACTTGTTCTCTTAAATAATGATACTTTATGGCAACATGTTTAGTCTTAGCATGCATGAATGGATTCTTGGAAATGTTTATTGCATTGGTATTATCACAATAGATAATCACTAGTTCTAGGATCTTCATATGCATACCTTCCAATAACTATTTGATCCATGCAATATTTGATCAATTTGCAGTAGCAGCAACATACTCTGATTCTGCAGTGGACTGAGAGATGCATCCTTGCTTCTTGCTAATCCAGTTGATGAGTATGTCACCCATAAATAATTCTCCTCCAGTTGTGCTCTTTTGGTCATCAAGATTCCTAGCCCAATCAGCGTTGGTAAACACCTTAAGTTCAAATTTGCCTTCTCTTCTATACCATAAGCCATATTCCTCAGTATTCTTCAGATATCTTAGAATTATTTTCACAGCAGTCATATGTGATTCCCTGGGGTTAGCAAAAAATCTTGCAACTATTCCTACTGCATGTGCAATATCCGGTCTAGTGTGTACAACATACATGAGTTTTCCAATCATTAATCTATACAAAGTCTGATTTACCTCTGATGTCTTATCTTCCTTTGTTAATTTACATCTAGTGGCCATCGATATTCCAAATGGTTTGGAATCTTCCATCTTGAATATTTTCAGGACCTCTTTAATATATTTGGACTGTGTAATGAAAATGCCTTCACATTTTTGCATGATCTATAGAGCAATAAAGAATTTGATCTCTCTAAACATAGACATCTCAAACTCTTTGCTCATCTCATTTGCAAATGATTTTCATAGCATATCATTCCCTCCAAATATGATGTCATCAATAAATATTTCATCAATCAAAGTGTTAGCATCAGTATCTTCCTTTAAATAAAGATTATTGTTATCACTAGTCCTTACAAATCCAATAATTATAAGATAGGAATGAAGTTGTTCATACCAGGCTCTAGGAGCTTGTTTCAATCCATACATAGCTTTTTGAAGTCTACATACCATGTTTCTCTTGTTTGGATCTACAAACCCTTTTGGTTGCTCAATGTATACCTCTTCTTCAAGTATTCCATTTAGGAATGCAGACTTGACATCCATTTGATATACCTTGAATCCTTTATAAGCAACATAAGAAAGTAATATTTTTACTCCTTCTATTCTAGCAACGGGTGCAAAGGTCTCTCCATAGTCACTTCCTTCTTCTTGTGCATACCCCTTGCATACTAGTCTTTCTTTATTCCTTGTGACTTCTCCATTCTCATTCAGCTTATTCCTAAATGTCCTTTTGTAGTGATGATATTCTTGTCATCTGGTCTTGGCATAAGTGACCATGTTTTGTTTTTCTCAATCTGTTCAATCTCATCATTAATAGCACTTATCCATTCTTCATTATCAAGTGCAGCATTGACAGATTTTGGCTCAAACTCACAAATTAGACAACTTGAGATTAGAGACTTACTTCTTATTCTTGTACCATCTTTCTTATCTCCTATGATCTGGCTCTTTGGATGGTTCTTTCTTACATATCTTGCAAGTATAGGTACAACTCTTTGTCTATCAGTTTGATCATTATTTTGTTCTTCATTCTGTTCTTCATCACCTTGCACATTATCTTGATCATTATCCTGACCATCGGTATTTGCAACCTGATGCTTGGGTGCAATGATCTATTTCTTGAGAGCTCTACATTATTGGTAGGGTAGAGTGTCAGGTTCCTCATTGTAAGTGAACTTATTGTAGTCCTCTGGTTCTTTGGTGCTTTCCTGTTCATTCTTCTTTGCAAATTCATCTATCTTTATATTTGTATTTTCAATAATTTTGTTAGAGGCTTTGTTTAGACATTTATAAGCCTTTATCTTAGTAGAATACCCTAGAAAAATTCCTTCATCACTCTTGGAGTCAAGTTTTCCATTTCTATCATCTTTTAATATATAACATTGTCTGCCAAAATTTTTGAAATAACTTACATTGGGTGTGTATCCATACCATAGCTCATAAGGTGTCTTTTTGGTGTCTTCCTTCAATTGTACTATGTTCAATGTGTAAACAGCAGTACTAAAAGCTTCCCTCCAGAAGATTTGGGTGATACCTTTCTCTATCATCAGTTTCCTTTCACAATCAACTATGGATCTGTTCCTTCTTTCAACAATTCCATTATGTTGTGGTGTCCTTGGTGAAAAGACATGTCTTTTGATTCCATGCTCATTATAAAAGTTAGTGAATTCATCTAAAATAAACTCCCCTCCTCTATCTGACCTTAAGAATTTTAGATCCTTACCACTTTGCTTCTCAACCATTGCTTTGTATCATTTAAACATCTTAAATGCTTCTGATTTATCTTTTAGAAACATGGTTGTCATCATTCTAGAGTAATCATCAACAAAAAGAATAAAATATCTATCTCCATAATAAATCTTTGTCCTCATAGGTCCACATAAATTAGTATGGACTAATTCTAGAATTGCATCAGATGTATGGGTTTTTATTTTAAAACTAGACTTTGTCATTTTACCTTTTTGACAATTCTTACACATGATATTGTCGGTCTTGGTCATTGTTGGTAAGCCTCTGACATTTCTATTTTTTCTAATCTTTATCATGTTGTCAAAGTTCACATGACACAATCTTTTATTCCATAACCATATGTCTTCATTTGTAGCAATCAAACGAGTGGAGTCAGTATCATTCAGATAGAATAAGTTACCTTTTGTCTGCTCACTGGTACCAATTAGATTTCCAGATTTATTGAAGATCTTTGCCTTCTTATTTTTCAAATTCTACTTTGTGACCTGAATTATTCAACTAAGAAACACTCAATAGGTTATAATTCAATCCATTTACCCAATAAGCATTCTCACATTTTATCTGGTTATTCAACATTATTTTTCCTCTACCTTCAACTAGACAAGGTGTGTCATTACCCATTCTTATTGAACCACCTTTATAGTATTCAAAAGTCTCAAACTTTTCTTATCACCATTCATATGGTGAGTATAGCCACTATCTATGATCCAAACATCATTTTTGCTAATTTTATATATGAGAGTTGTTTCTACACACCTTTCTTCGTCATCATCTGAATCATCCTTTACAACCACAAACACCATCTTGATGTCTTCATCAGATTCGGTGTCAGTATCATCATCCTTGCATTTTTCTAGATAACTGGCCTTCTTTCCTTTGTCCTTATAGTGTTGGGTATCTCTTCTTTCTGATTGTTGATAACTTCTGTAATCACCTCTGTCAGACTTCTTTTCAAATGATTTGTCATTACTTCTGTCATCTTTTCTTTTGTTAGTACATCTTGCAGCAAAGTGTCCAATCTCTTTGCAATTAAAACAAACAAGTGGTAATTT
>MU224040.1:198295-209410 GCA_018584345.1 Thuja plicata | reverse complement strand
AAGTAATTCTACGTCAAGGAACCCTCGAGGAATGTTAATCATGTATGAGTTGTATTTCATGTATGTCATGTACTTCATTGTGTTGCTTCTGCATTGCTATTAATATTGTTTGTAAACATTTAAAAAAGAAATTATTCCATGAACTTAGTGTCGTGTTTAGGTTAAGTTCTCCTAGGTTCCCTGGCGGGGCATTACAAAGAGAGCTTCCATAATCAATTGCTATAGTACTACTATAGTGTTTTCATCAATGTCAAAGAGGGAGATTGTTGATTAACTGATGGAGATGATGAAGAGCGAGTGATAATGAGTATACGTGTTTGTATAAATTGTTAGATCAGTTATTATTTTGTCATTGATGTCAAGTAATTGATTTACTAATTTTTATTGAGTTACATATCATAAGGAGAAGTTAAATGGGTGACAAATACAGATCAGAAAATGATGAAGTGATGTTGATATAGTTATTTTCTATGATATATTTGATGTTATCAAGTCGGTACACTTGATTGATTAAGTAAAAAATTGAAAAGATTTAAGTTATGACTGAAAAGAGCTACTCTATGGAGCTAGACCGAGTCAGTAGTATATAGTTGTGTTGATCGGTTTTCAATTACCGAGCACTAAGCATCGATCAATGAATGAAGTTAGTTACCAAGTTGCAAAGAAAATTACTGAGTACAAGATATTAATTGTAAATGATGATAAGATCAAATTTAATACAAGTCTATGATGATCTGGATGGAGATAATAATTAAAGGAAGTTTGTTAGAAGATCTATGAGCGAGAAAATTCAATGAGAAGATCTCAGGCGAAGATCAAGTGGTTAAACCTGATTATGTGAGTTCTGAGAAAAGTTCAAGTTATGAGGTAAAAGTGAAATTGTTTACCGAGTTAAGATTTATGAAGAAGATGATTGAATGAATGAGCCAAAATGATGGAAAACCTAAGAAAGGAGATTAAGAGGCAAAAGTATTTCTATATAAATGATGAGAAATTAGCAAAGATTATGATGCTGGAAAATTGAATAAAGAAGCAGTAGAAGCTTAAGAACAAAGTTATCGAGCAGAACAAAGAAGAAGAAAGAGAAGAATATACAGTCTGAAATAGAGACAAATGGAGTATGTTATGCCATTATTCATGTGAGAATAAAGGATCTGACACATGCAGAAGTTAGTTACTATATTTACAGATCAAAGTTTTACAATTTCTTATTAGCATTTGTAACAGAGAAAATCTCTTAACCGAGTGGATTTAACAGTCCAATTTGTAAATCCTAGACGTAGGTGACATTCCAAAAGAGTGTTTAAAGTCTTCTAGTAAGGCCACTCCTAACAAGGTGAATATCTTAACTGATCTAAGGGAAATCCCTTAACAGGGTAAAATTTAGCAAATGTGTTTGTAATCTTTAATAGGATAAGTTCTTAACCGAGCGTACTTCAGAAAGGTAAATTTATATTGTGGGTCACAATTCCCACTGAGGTTTTTCCCAAATTGGGTTTCCTCATTAAATCTGGTGTCAACTAAGTTAAATTTGTGTTTACTGAGTTTTAATGATTGATTTGTATATTATGGGATGCATGGTTATTTAATTTATTAATTTATTTGGTGAATTGGTTATTACTATAATCAGTGCTACTGAGTGAATCAGTGAGTTGATTTTTAAGTGTTTAAGTTTGATTTGGTCTTATTCACCCCTCCCTCTCAGTGGAACCAAAAAATGATATGACCTTGGAGTTTTAACTAGGTTAGATGTCTATCCAAGTGAATTTATGTGAAGTGATTAAATTACTTGCGCATAAAGAATCTCAATTTTGATACGAAGATTAGATGCTCCCAGCGATGGTGTTTGTCGAATAAATTTCTGATTGTTGATATATTGTTTCTGTCCCCTCGGGATCAAAATGGAAATTTTGTTAGGGTGGAAAGTGTGATTTTGACCTATTTGATTATTGGATTTGACTCAATTGGATTGAAGCTTGATTCGAGGTCTTGCAAACTAGTTGCTGCATTTTTCACCAAGAGTTAACTACAGTTGACTGGCTGAGCGCGCTTGGATTGAGATGAAGGTCATATGGATTGAGTGATGAGGAGGAAGATTGAGGAGGAAATTTGAGTAATGATGGAGTTAGTAGTCAAATACTTTTGACTAAAATGTTGATTTGTAATTTTGACTAGTAGAATGACGTCAAATTTTGATTTCGATCCCGAAAATGGATCCAGGTGTGTCAAAATAGCTAGGGGTGCAAGTTTCATGTTGATCAGAGAAAGTTGAAAATTAGGTCAAATTAGGGCCAAGGAAGCTTAGCACTTCATGCCATTTGTATGATTTATTCTGACCTTTTCTTGCAAGTATATATATCCTTGAGATGATTGAGATCACAGGTTAGTGAAATGCAATTGACTGCTTCAGCGAAGGATTTAAGAGCCATCTCTTCAATGTTATAATATCATTACGAGATGAAATCCTAAGGTGATATGCAACCTACAATGTGATTCTAGCCATTGATTCCAGGATCCATTTTGTCGTCATCGATCTCTTGGAACATCGGAGTTGATACAACCCTTACTGGTGCTACTGCGACCATAAGGGTATGAGTATGAATCATGAAATATAATGTGGGAAGCCAACTTAAGAATCAAGGTATTAGAGCCAAGATGATCTAAGCATTGTTTCCAGTTGATATTGCAAGGTGTTGAGCGTTGTTTTTATACAAGTCAATTTATAGGAATCTGAGATCTAGTTTCCTCTCTTGAAAGAATAATGAAGTTATTCCCAAGGTTCTCTGTGGTCATGGTACAACCACTTGGTAAACTCAATTGAAGATAAATGTGAATGTTCACAAGGAGGCCTTTGCTAATACATTTCAAACTTCAGGCTGCAAAACAAACTTTAGTACCTTTTTTGTATTTTCTCAATTTTTATTGTATGCAATTTCCTAATGATGAAAATATAACCTTAAAACTACAATGATTGCTTATTTAAATCAATTTCAAAAAAAAAAAATTAAAAGGTTTGGGTAACAAGGATTGTAAGCAAATTCACTGAAATGAAATCTAATGAACATAAACCATCGTAGAATCTCGCATGCGAATTAAATTATTAAAAATATAGAAACCCATGAAACATGAATTAGATCAAATCACAATTCTATGTTCAACACATACAATCTTTGAAGAACTTCTACCCAGATGCAAGATTTTCCAAAATATATCAGATTCTGAATCCACACAATACATGCACCCACTAGATTAATTTAGCTTTAAATCAATAGAACTAATCTTTCCAATCATTTTTCACATCAAAAGAATTAACAATTGCAAACTCCAATTTAATTGATCGCAAATCCATACACAATAAACACAGTTGGCTCTCTAAAATGGATGAATAAGCATAAACACATTCACCAATTTCGCATAGATAGTAGAATAAATCATACCATGAATGAAGCACCAACAACATGTATATTTATTGCATAAAAAATCTGACCTTTATTATATTTTTCCAAATGAAATATATAGAGCTTCAATTACAAAACTCAGAACCTTGAAACTAGGGTTCTAATTACACTAAAACAACTAAAACAAAGCAAAAAATAGAGATTACTTGAGAAAAAATACTCCTAGATGATAGTTAACAATTTTTCATGGACTTTTAATCATTTTACATCGTATTTGCACAAAAAATCAGGGCCAAATCCACCTAAGAAACAAGAAATCAGAACTAGAGCTCCACCATTTTGAACTGAAGTCTTCATCTGAAAATTGAAGTTCTCTTCAGAATCTTCATCTAAGCTTCTGTGTGTACATGCAACTAATTGATGTCCTTTAATTATCCCAAAATGAACCCAAGCCTTAAGGTAGTGTGATCTAAAAACAATCTTTCAAGTAAATCTCCTTGGCGTCAAAATGGCCCAAATATTTATGACCCCACCCTCTGCTCCAAAAATTGGAAGGCTAAAAATGGATAAGTATAGATTCTTGAAGAGCCCCAAAATTTTGGAATTTTGGTTGCCGAAAGGACGAAAAATTTCCCCTGGGAAAATGGCTAAGTGTTCTAAAAAAAAATTCTAAAATTTTTGACTAAATCCAAGACTGGACACTTAGTCAATTTGGGAGGATGTTCGGATGGACATTTTGGAGTCTCTGAACTATCTCTTGTACCTCATCATAGTATTCTATTTGAACATCTTTGATGTGTTTATCTTGCTTCTCTCTGAAGGTATTCAACTCAAAAGAAAAGATTTTAATCTCTTCCTCATGTTTTGACATCCTTTGTATATGCTCCTTGAAATAGAATAATTTTTGGAGATCCTCTTTAGTTTTGTTACCTACCATAATCCCTTTGAATTATTGCACAATAGTCTTTACTGGGTATAGGACCTAGTTTCCATCATCTTCATATAAATCTAGGTCTATAACTATGAAGAACTTCTATATTTGGTCTACCCACATCATAACCCCTTCATGCCTTTCGTTGATCCTATGAAGGCATTCCTCATAGACATTTATTGTTTTGGCTATACCTTTGATCCAGGTCTCAAATTAGTCGAGCTCTGATCCCTCATACAATTTGACTAGAATTTGGAAGCGATGCTTAATTACTACTTTTAGGTTCTTTAAAACCTTATTTCATCTCTCCATTTGGAGATCCAATCCTTTCTCGTCTCCCATCATGTCCACCAATTTGGTGGCTTCCTTGAGAATAACTCTAAAGGGCTTCATAATATTCCTGATGGTGTCCTCCCGCAACTACTCAAAATTAGTTTTCCAATCTGCACATGCTTGAATGAAAAAATTTCTCATCCCTACTGGCAATTCTAGAGTATTCTTTTTTTCTAAAATAGCCTATAATGAGGCCTCTAGGAAGTTTGGTTCAATGGGCCTTTTTATTTTAAGAAATAAATTCTTCAATGCCTCATTTTTCTCTATTAGTGACTTTATATTTTCATCCTCCTTATCCATAAATCTAAGTGCATGTTTCAACCCTAATGCTACTAGTGTTTTACTACCTTCTCTAGTAGGTTCACCTAAGTCAAACTCTTCAAAATTATAATCTTCTAGAGTTATCTCTAATTGGTTAGTACTTATAGTAGGTACTACCACTTGTGCCTTCTAACAACCTCTGTCATACTGAGTAACATAAGACATTGTTTGTGTCGGTACACTAGGTTCACCTCTAGGGAAGGTTCAACCTAAAACTATCATGTCTATGTCCTCCTCTTCAGTGTAGACCCTCCTTATTGATTGTATTTACTTCGTAAACCATGTGGGTTTGGTGAAGGTAGTGACCTACTCATATGGGGAAATTCTCAAAACCAAAGATTTCCCTTACACACTTTGGTTCTCTATTCCCTTTTCTCCTTCAGTTGCCTTTTCTAAGGCTTCCCTAACCTATAAATTTTCCCCCCTTCCTGCACTTCTTCTGTATCATCTCTCAATTTCTCCCCGGTAGTGGTATTTGGATCCTCAGGTGATGACTCCCATGGAGGGTTTCTTTCTCCTTTAGTTGATTCCTTCTCTTCTTAGGAATTTTCCTCATCTTCTGATGAGTTAGTCATTATTTTTTCTCGGAGATCTATTTCTTGTCATTTCTTTTCTTGAGAATATTGTGTTGACCTTGTGGAAGAGGGAGCTGGAGCAATTGGGTTTGAATAAAAAAAATGGGAGTAGAAGGTGGAGGAGTGAAAATTTGAACAGAAGGAGGGAGAGGAGTAGGTTCATTTTGTGGAATTAAAAGGAGTAGGTGCATTTGGTAGAATGAATTGAGGAGGACTGGGTGTAGTATGTCTCATACCAATATCCTTCCTAGTTCCTTAATCTATGAGAATGCCACTTGGTATCCCTGCCTGCTCTATTTTAATGACCTGGTTGTTTGAGGGCCTTGGGGTAACATATTCCTCTACATTCTTTTTGGTGGCTATAGGCTCCATGATAGATGAAGGAATCTACATATCCAAACTCTCCCCTGAGTTGATCTCCTTGATTGGTTTTTCAATCATGAGAATAGTGAATTGGGATGGACGAGGAGTAAGAGTAACCTATGGAACTAAGGGCACCTAACCTTCCATACTTACTTCTCGCATATGACAAATAAAATATACCATTTGTTCCTTGAACTTGGAAAGATCCTAAAAGTCCAAAATATCAAACTCATCAAGACCAAGGGAAACTTGGGGATCTCCTTATTCCTCCTATGCTCTTATTTCTGTACTGATAGTTGCATTTTTTCTTGTAGGATGCTAGAAAAGGTGACTGGATCACCAATGAAATATCTATTCAAAGGGTATCACACCCCGTCCAAGGTGGGGGGTCTCCACATCAAGATCCCAGACATAGACTTCTGAAATGTAGACTGGAAGACAGTTAACAGAGTACAGTCAACTTGTTTTGATTGGTGAGCACATGATACACAAAATGATTACATGCGAGATTAGATGTATGATGTATGGAGTATACTACAAATTTTTTATGGTTGTTGAATTTTTAATGATGTCTAAAAAAAGTTACAGTATGGTGAAGGCGCACGAGTATAGTGGACAAAATATATAGGGTATGTGAAAGGTCGTGAAGTTTAAGGGTGTAACGTGTGGCATCTTGGTGATAGAATTTTTTGGTTTATGATAGGTCTTGACCTACCTTGGAGAATGAATAGTTGCATGATATGTATTTTCTTATGAGTCGTGGTTATACACTTTTCATGAAGTGTTTGTGAGTCGACTATGATTTATTTGAGATCGGGCATATATGTGACGATGATTTAGAGATGCAAAGATGTTGTATAGTGAAACATATATATTTTTATGTCAGAATATTGCATATGGTATTGCGAGCTACAACTAGAACTACTTGAGCATAGTTGATTCTTGTACAATTCATATTTGTTCATACTTTATTATAAATTGGCAGTCTTGTATTGAAGAGAAGTGAGCTCCATTATATCACCCCTAACATGGTTTATCCTTTAACAAAGATTTGTACTAAATGTAATAATTTGTGGGTTCCATCCCCACTGGGATTTTTCCTTTGGCAAGGGTTTTCTCGTGAAAAAATATGGTATTATGAGTTATTTACTTTATTCATATGTTTTACTCATTTTATTTATTGCATGGTTAAGTTTAATAAAAAGTACTACAATACTGATTCACCCCCCCTCTCAGTATTTCTTAATCCTAACATAATATTTTACATGTTTCATTCTCAACAAGTGCTTTGAAATCTTTGAAGTTTTTGAAAGTGTCAAACTTATTATTCAAGAAACTCACCCACATCATCCTTTAGTAATCATTAGTAAACAATATGAAATATTTATCACCACGATAGCTTTTATCCCTCATAGGACCACACAAATCTATGTGCACTAAATCCAGTATATTCTTTAATGAAAAGGACTTGCTAATAAAAGTAGAAATAGTTAACTTACCCAAGTGAAATTTTGTACACATCATGTTTTCTAGTTTAACTGATTGTGGCAAACCTCTAATTGCATTCAAATTTCTAACTTTGACCAAATTATCAAAGTTCACATGACAGAACCTTCTATGCAAAAACCAAGTATCCTCAACTCTAGACACCAAACAACTATTTACAGTAGTATTCAGATGGAATAAACTACCTCTAATCTTCCTACCAGTTGTAATTTGATCACCTGATCCTCCAAGTATCCTACACATGCCTCATTTGAACTCAATTATATAACCTTTATCATTCAAATAACCCACACTTAACAGGTTATGTGTTAGACCTTCTAGAAAATAGACATCATCAGTATTACTCTTACCATTCAAAGAAATTATACCTTTCCATTTAACCAAGCAGGGTGTATTGTTTCCAAACCTATCAACACCACCATAAAATTCTTCAACCTTGATGAAATTAATTTTTTCATCGTTCATGTGATGAGAGAAGCTACTTTCAATGACCCACTCATTGGATTGATCTATAAGAGATATTAACGAAGGGTACTCCCCTTATTAACACAAACACACAACAAAATTGAGAATAACAATTTGCAAAGGCAAGAAATGGGCTTTCTATTATCCACAATGAAATGAAATTACAATATTCTGAAATATAACATGCACATTCAGAAATATAACATGCATAGCCACATGGACATTTTATTACAATATTCTGCAAGCCAGAGCCACCAGATGCATAACCCAGAATTTCCCTAGACAACCTTATGGGCCTTCAATATGTAGGCAATTTTAACCGCCCAAGAAGATTCTGGAAATTAAACCCTAATTTTTTAGGCTAACCATCACTAAGATATTATTATTAATTTTTATTACATTATAATAGGCCCAAACAACTTTGAAACCCAAAAAGAAATTTTGAAGAAACTTTAACTTTTCAAGTTCAAGTAGCACAATGTCCAGAGACCATAACTCATCACCCGTTGACCCGATGGGCCACTGTAACCCCATTTTGGAAATGCCACAAAGTGTTCTACAATGCTTGACTAGTGAAATCTCCACTTAACCAAGGTTTAGACCTTATTCGGATCCTCTAAAGCCTTCAAAACTAAGTTCAAATTTTTTGTACCCTGCTGCCAATACCAAAAATATTTAACATCTAAAAAACTAAACTTGATCTAGAAATAAAAATGTACTGGAAGACTGATACAATCAAAGTCAACCTCCAAGGAATAAAATAGAACATTCTCAAATGAAAAACTTACTAAAATTAGTAAATTTCCAGAAATAGCAAGTCTGCACAAAATAGCCCTTATTGAAAAGAAACCGGAAAATATTTTTGGGTGATGCAAGATTGCTCTTACACCTAGGATGCTCGTGCATCAAACACCTGGGGTAATTTGAGAAGTGACCCTATCACATCTCAAGTGGTCAAAGGAAAGATAAGACGGTTAACCTCTTGCCTTGATAGCCATGATGAATCTTCTACAGGTCATCCTTTCCATTTGACCAAATATTCTTCTTATGTCTTGTTCCTTGTGCTTCTGCCAATATGACTATCCAAAATGTCTTTAATCTCCTCTGTAGCTGAAGTAGTTGCTGGAATATTCCACTGTACTTCTATGATCTAATCCTCAACACCTCCCTCATGATATTTTTTCAAATCTAAACTGTTAAATACCGGTGTAATATTGAGTTCACTGGGCAACTCTACTTCATAAGCATTTCCTAAATCATGCTTCTTCAGTATTTTGCATCGTCCAAACTTCTTCATCTTCAACTTATTATATGTTCCTACTGGAAATCTCTCCTTCTCAAATGAACCATGACTTCATCTCCCACCTACAATTCCTTATGCCTCCTTTTCTTGTCTGCCTTAGCCTTGTACTATGTATTCATTTTAGTAATATGTTTCCTCACCTCCTCATGCAAATTCTTCAAGTGCTCTGCAAAGTCTTCAGCTCACCACTACTTGTCTCTCCTTTGTCCAACTTTCTTAATTATAATGCATTTCTGGGACTACTTCCATATACTATCTAGAATGGTGATTTACCAGTGCTCCTATTGATAGAATTATTATATGCAAATTCCACCTGTGGTAAAACCAAATCCCATCACATTGGTTTATCTCCAACCAAGCATCTCAATAGGTTTCCCACACTCCTATTCACAACTTATGTCTATCCATCAGTCTGTAGATGGTGTTCTAAGATGAACTTCAAATATGTCTTCAACTTTTTCCACAAGGTTCTCCAAAAGTGTTAGGAATAGGATCACTGAGAGGGGGGGTGAATCAGTGATCTATAAATTAATACTTTTTCTTATTATCTGAATCTTTACTTAAATGCTTATGTACTGAACTTGAATATCAATGCAAGTAAGATAAATATACACAACACATAACACCATATATGATTACAAGGAAACCCAATGTAGGTGAAAACCCCAGTGGGAATTAGTACCCACAAATATTTTGTACTAGTGTCTTATGATCCTTGTTAGAAGATCCTTAACCCTGTTAGGAGTTGTCTTTACAATACATGAAGTACAGTGACCTTGTTAAGGGTCAGACGTTGTTAGGAGTCTTTTACAATAACCCTTTTAGGGGTGGTAGACTCACTGTCCAAGAACTCACTATCCAAGATCACACTGCTCAAGTGGTGAAGGCTACAACCTTCTGGATCTTTGATACACATTGTATCTGCAAGGTGAACTGTTGTTGTGACACTGCTTGTCTGATTAGTTCCTTTTGTGTGTTGATGCTTTAACCTCTTGTAAAGAATTAAAAAAATATTATCTTCACTCTTAAATCTTCTACTTAAATATATATATCATCAACATATGATAGATATATCTTTTCTTCTTTTACACTATGCTCTGCTTTTCTTATCTCTGGCTTCCGCAACTTCTCCGATCACAAATGACCTTCTATAAGTACTTCCTCAAAAGAAACAAACATGTCAGCTTTAGGAAACCTTTTAGTATCTATCTTGATCACTTACATAACCATGCAACCCTTCATTAAGTCAGCTTAACATTAATTATAACTGCTTTACTCAAACCGAACAGATGCATCTCTTCACACAGTCCGCTCCACCAAATTAGCTCTAACTAGTTATCCCGGATGAATCAAATCATGCACTTTTAACCATATATTTTTAGGTCACTAAAAATGACTAATCCAAAGGCACAAGTCCTGAGGATAAGTGAAACTTCTATGCCAAAACAATCTATGTCGGCTCTTTCCATGATCTCTATCCTGTTCCGGCATTCACTGGCTGTACCTCTTCAACTGGTTGTATCTTCTTCATACTTGCAGATCTGATAATGATTTCTTAGAATTAGAATTTAAACATACTCATAAGCTTATCTTCAAAGGTACATATCATTTGGATAACAAATGAACACACGCTAATAAAACCTATAACAGTCTGTTCCTTGCTCTGTCCTATTTTATGTACTTAGCCAATTTCTGATCTTCTGATAATGTGTGCTAACTCCAAAACTTCATATAAATTTGTTTCCATAATTAAAACACTAAATAGATTCATATAATTTAGTATAGTCAACTTCCCAACAATCTCCCCCTTTGTCATTAATGGCAACAAAGGAATATGGTGAAGTTACTATTTGTACTTTTATATAAAAACTCTCTATCTTATATCTCCCTTTTATCATATACTAGACTCCATATTATTCA
>MU224040.1:152084-178553 GCA_018584345.1 Thuja plicata | reverse complement strand
ACAAGGAAATTGTGTCAAACTCACCGTAGTTTACACATAACAAAGATCAAGATATATGCGGCTATCTACCCATAGTAGCAGCTCTTACCATAAACATCCAAGTTAGGTGAAATTTATAGGATCATTTAGAACAATCACCATACACAGAAAATTAAGAAAAAAAACATTATGCCTCCTATCCTTGTGACTCTTTGTCTTTGCGCAGATGTCATTGAGTAACTAAGAAGACATAACAAATCATCAATTGAGAATCAATCAGATAAAATTTATAATTACTAAGATGCCCCTAGTTAAAAACATCATTAGGACATTTAAAGAATTATAATCAAACCATTAGCAAAATGTGTGTTAATTAGTACTTTGTTCACCCATATGTCAAACACAGTAAAGATTCATCAGTCAAAAAATCAGAACATAAGCAATATGTTGTTCCATGTCTGTGCATTGATAGGATAATCTGTTCATGTTTGTGATCCAATATAGCCTTGTAGGAACCCTGTTAATGTACATGTCGTGTCTGGATATGTGATGTTTGAAAAGACACCCTAGTTTTGAAAAGTGACATTGTTTTGCATGTATCAAGAAACATTGTGTCTGTGAGGCAAACCATCCTAGAGCAACCTAGAAATCGCAACTGACTGTGCCAGCAAAGATGCCCCCATTGCAGAATGACTTATTCCTAAGACGTAAAGATAGAAAAATCCCAAGCGAGGATAAGATAGTTATTTAGGAAGATGAAGTCAGCGTATGAGCACAGGAAAAATTAGGAAGGCCTTGTGTTAGTAGTGCATTGATAGATGGAGCGCAAAACACAAGTGACACTTGATTGCCAGGTTTTCACCACTTCGAAAGATCTTTTTCTTTCTTTTTGCTACCAAGATGCCTATTTTACCAAGGGCTCACCAAGGCACTTTTTTCTTTTTAAATTTTTTTGCTATTTTTTCTTTTTTGAGTGTTTTTGTAGTATCAAGGCGCCTGTTTACCAAGTTTTCACCAAGGATACACTTTTTGAAAGACCTTTTCCACTATTTTTGGATTTCTTCAGGATCAATTTTCTGAATGTTTTTGTTATTTTGCAAGAAATTTTTGTTGTACAGGCTCTACTAGCCAAACATTAAGCATAGAAGTGCTTTAAATGTAGAGTGTTGATAGGATCTAGAAGAACATCTCCCTCAGGTGTAGCTAACTGATAAGCTCCAGTCCTAAAAGTAGCAGTGATAACATAAGGTCCCAGCCAGTTAGGTTGAAACTTTCCTCTTTGCTCCCTGTTAGGCTGGTTCTTAGGATTCTCCTTGAGGATGAGATCTCCTACTTCAAATTTGCATGGTTTTACCTTTTTATTGTAACCTCTGGACATTCTTGCTTGGTACACTTTGAGGTGATCGAACGCTTGTTGTCTGCACTCATCTAGTAGGTCCAGAGAATTTATCCTATCTATGCGATACTGCTCATTAGTAACCAGTCCTTGTGAAGATATCCGCAAAGATGGGATTTCAACCTCAATAGGTAATACTGCTTTAGCACCATAGACTAGAGCAAATGGCGTGGCTCCAGTTGGTGTTATGATGCTTGTTCTGTAGGCCCATAGTGCCAGATTCAGTTGTAGGTGCCAGTCTCTGCCAGACTTGCTCAAAGTTCAGTGTAGGATCTTGAGAATATTCTTGTTTGATGCCTCAGCCTGTCCATTACCTTGAGGATAATAGATTGAGGAGCAATGTTGAGTAATATAAAACTGTTCACAAAGTTTATCAATGTCTTGATTTTTAAATTGGCTCCCATTGTCTGTCACAATTGAAGAGGGTATCACATACCTACAAATGATGTAGTTCAGAATGAACATAGCCACCTATTTTCCAGTGGCTTTGATTAGCAGCACGGCTTCAACCCACTTCGTGAAATACTCAGTGGTCGTAATGATAAACTTGTGTCCATTTGAAGAGTTGGGATATATTTGTCCAACCAAGTCAAAGGCCCATTGCTGAAATGGCCAATGTGTTATGAAAGGTATAAGTTCTCTGGCAGGAGCATGAATAAGGTTTCCATGTGTCTGGAATTTAAGACATGATTTTGAAAATTGAATAGCATCTTTCTCCATGGTAGGCCAATAATAGCCTACTCTGAGCAGTTTCTTGGCTAATGAAAAGTCGTTCAAGTGTGATCCACATACACCTTCATGGACATCTTTTAATGCTAGATCAGACTCTTCGAAATCTAAACATCGAAGAAGTGTACCATCGAGACTGCGTTGATATAAGTTGTTAGTTATGAGGACATAATGCGATGCTATCCTAATCAGGGATCTTCTCTCATTTTTGGATAGATTGGCAGGAATGGTTTGGTCAGAAAGGTACGCAATGATACTGGCATACCAAGATTGATCTGGGGTATTCAAGGCACATATTACCTAATATTCAGGGTTAGCAAAGGCAGGATAGGATATTTCTTCCACCAAGAAGTCGTAGAAAAATTGGTGATCCTCTAGTTGTAACATGGATGCCAAGGTAGCCACAGCATCTGCAGCTTTGTTTTCTAATCTTGGTATCTGTTGGAAGGTGACGAAGACAAAGTACTTCTTCAGATCATCAACTAGTTGCTTGTAGGGCATCAAATTTTCATCTTTTGTTTGATACTCCCCATTGAGTTGATTGATAATTAGTTGGGAGTCACCATACACGTGTAACTCTATGATCTTCCATTCCATAGCTAGCTTGAGGCCATTGACCAATGCTTCATATTCTGAGATATTGTTGGTGCATGGAAACATCAATTTGTAAGATTTGGGAATCTTGTATCCTTGTGGAGTTATGAAGAGAACCCCTGCTCCAAATCCTTGTTGAGTGAATGAACCATCAAAGTACATCTTCTAGGGATGTTCAGTAAGATGCATGATTGTTTCATCAGGAAATTCAATTAGTAAAGGTTCATCATCCTGGAGTGGTGAATTGACCAATTGATCTGCAAGTACCTATCCTTTGATAGCTCTCCGTTCTACATATTCAATATCAAACTCACTTAGAATTAGGACCCATTTCACCAAACGTCCTGTTAATGTTGTTCTGCTCAAAAGATACTTTAGAGGGTCTATCTTAGCAATGAGCTTCACTGTATGAGAGAGCATGTAGTGTCTCAATTTATGTGATGCAAAGACGATTGCTAAGCATGCTTTTTCAATAATGCTATAATTGAGCTCATAAGTGACTAGGGTTCTACTAATGTAGTAGATAGCTCGTTCCTTCTTTGTTTCATCTTCCTGCGCCAGTAATACTCCTAGGGATGTAGTTGTTGCTGAAATGTATAGGAGTAAGGGTTTTCCATGAATAGGCGCCATAAGAATAGGTGGAGCAGCCAAGTACCCCTTCAATTCTTTGAAGTTTGCTTCATAGTGCTCATCCCATTTGAATGTAACCCCTTTATGTAGTAGATTAGTAAAGGGTTGTGCCTTATCTGCAAGTTGGGACATGAATCTCCTGATAGCCTGGAGTCTCCCTTGTAGCATCCTCATTTGACTGATATTACATGGAGGAGTCATCTCTAGAATATCTTTTACCTTTGTAGGATCTACCTCGATTCCCTTTGCTAATACTATGAATCCTACGAGCTTGCCTGATTGGACTCCAAAGGCACATTTCTTCAGATTGAGCCTAAGTTGGAACTGTTCCATTCGATCCAATATCTTTCTCAAATCAGCAATGTGAGTACCTCTTTCTTTGGATTTAGCCAATGTGTCATCGATATAGTCCTCCATGTTCTTGTGCATCATGTCATGGAATATTGTCATCATGGCTCGTTGATATGTTGCACCGGCATTCTTTAACCCAAAAGGTATGACATTCTAGCAAAAGGTCCCCCATGTGCATGTGAATGCAGTTTTCTCTTGATCCTTAGGGGCGATCTTGATTTGATTATAGCTTGAGAATCCATCCATTAATGAATACATCTGAAAGCCAGTTGTAAGGTCTATGATCGTGTCAATGTTTGGTAGAGGTAAGTCATCCTTTGGACATTCTTTGTTTAGGTCCCTGAAGTCCATATAGATCCTGATAGATTTATCAGATTTAGAAATGGGGACCACATTGGAGATCCATGCTACATAGGCAATGACTCGAATAAATCCAGCTTTCAACAAATTTTCTAGTTCTTCTTTCACCAATAATGCAACATGAGGATGCATCTTTCTGAGTTTTTGTTTTACGGGCTTAATCCCAGGAGCTATAGATAAGTGGTGCATGATGAGATTAGGATCTAGCCCTGGCATATTAGTGTAAGACCATGCAAAGTTGATCTTTTTCTCCTTCAGGAACTCTGTGAACTGTACCTTCTCTTTTTCTGATAAGGATTGTGCCAGATGAACTATTTGAGGATTCTCAATGGTGCCCAAGTTTACTGGCTGTGTTGGTTCAATCAATACCAAAGATCTTTCCTGAAAGTGTTCAGGGAGGATATCAAGAGTTTCATCCTTTGGTGCCTCTGAGAGGTTTTCACCATTGGATATGTCTTTTTTATTTACTATTTTGGGATTTGATACTGCCACAGAGTGGTTTTCACCATCAGTCTGCTTTTTCTTTTTATTTTTCATTTTGTGACTAAGAAACTTGATATCCTCCTGTGACATGTTCTTGCTCCTTGCATTAGTGGAAGAAGGGTAAGGTTCACAAGCATTAAGATAACAAGCTAGGGAGTGGTCATTGGAAAAGTCAAGGATAGGAGTAGGATCTGTTTCAGTCCAATCAATTAGGTCTGGAAGCACCAATTTTAGGGAGTCAAATTCTAGGAAGGAAAACATCGTGTTAGCATCAAGACCATTAACCGACATGACACGATCTGTTATGTTAATTTCTTCGATATTTAGATCAATAAGAGTGAGATCATTGTTAAAAGGGTCATTGTTAGTCATATATGGATCAAACTCTAGCGACTCATCAATAGAAATATCATCATCATCCCTTTGTAAAAAAAGGCTTCTTGCTTGTAGCCTATGAAATTCTCGTAGACTTATGTACTCACCAGTGTCTCCATCAATGATCGGGGGAATGAACTCTTCTTCTACTTTAGGAGGATCAGTATCATTGAAAGGAGTGTTAGGTCATTTACTAGGAGCTGAGAAAGCTGCAAACATGTGAATTGTATCTATTCCAATATCTTTAGAGGTAATAGATAGCCGATCCTACTCATAGTCATGAGAGTCCATGACATCATCATCAGATCTATTTAAATATTCAGCAATGTTTAAATATTCGGTTAGCTGCTTGTAGATCAAAGTGAGGTAGATCAAGGACATGTGAAATTGTGACTAATTGCCCCTAGTTAGGATGTAAATTCTGTGGTTGGGGTATCTCTTGAGTGATTGTTGCTATGGTGTCTCCTACTTCTTGAATGGGAGGTTGTGCTAGCAAAGGAGTGTGAAGATCCTGTGGTACCTCAAAGCTAGGCATGTAGCATTCTCCTTGGTAGTTGGGGTCTTGTGCACCAACATGTAGCAATCTTTCATAGGACCATTGCTCTAGTTCATCTGTTTCATCACTCCCTTTATCTGAGTGTGGACTCTCCATTGGAGCAGGTTTATCAGTGGTAATTTTAAAACCCAGTCCTTTTTTATCTCTGGTGTTGTAGAAACGCAAAGGAATAGGTTCAATGATCCCTCATCCTATGTCATTTAGAGGTCCTTTTCCTTTGTATCCCATTTTTGTGAGGAAATCATATCCCTTTCCATACTATTCTGGGGATATCTTCACATGTTTGACCTCAAATTCTACTGGTTCTCCTTTGTAAAGCCAGTCTAAGACTGACTGTTCTTCTGTGTTATCTGAAGAAGATGTGGATACCTTTATCATGCCAGTTGCCTTGTGTACTTCTAGCTCTTTGAATGCTAGAGGTGTGAATGTTGATGAAGGTTTTCCATAGGATCTTGGTGACATCAGAAGTTCTATCATTGAGGGAGTAAGGTCCATCTTGTACTCTCCCATACATGTTTCTTGAAGTTTCACTGTTTGGCTAAAACTCTTCATAACCATGTCCTTGGTAGTTTCAGGAGCAACTGCATCCATAGCTTCTTATCAATAGAATATTGTAGGCCAATGGTAAATCCAGAACTTGACATATAACATTCCTTTCAATTGGTCCAACTCTGATAGGTAGAGCAATAAGACCTCTAGAGGATCTTTCTTCCTCATCATAAGCTTTGATGGTTGTCTTGTTCCTAGTGTCAATTGTTTGTTCTGAGAGACCTAGTCTCCTGACGAGATCCAGTGTACAGATATTCAATTCTATGCCTCCATCTATCAATACACGTCTAACATGGGATTTATGAATAAGGACTTCGATATGGAGGGGTTGATTGTGTGGATGGGTCAATGACTTGTCGTCCTCTTCAAAAAAGGAGAGGTAGTGTGGTGCGGAGATGTGATTGACCATCGCTTGAAACTTGTCTATATCTATATCTTTCGGAACATTAGCAGCATGTAGAGCTTGTTATAGGATTTCTCTATGCACAGTGGATATCTTGAGCAACTCGAAGATGGAAATTTTAGCAGCGGTTCATTGCAATTGGTCTACCAAGTCATATTTTGCTCCGGGGATAGTGACCATATGTTTTGTTGCTGGTTTAGGAATAGTTACAATAGGAACCTTGGGTGTTGACGTTGATGTTGGTTTTGGAGGCCCTTTGATTGTAACCTATGCTTGGCTCCATGTTACAGCGTTTGAGGAGGATGAGGCACCTTTAATTGTGATCACATTGATGGATTCAGTTTTAATGCTGAGCATATTGATCACATTGTCACTCTTGGAATAGGTGTAGTTTACCTCATTACCTTTTCCTTTAGATGTTTCTCCTTGATTATAATTAGGAAAGGGTTTGTTGAATGATGTATGATCCTCATTGGTAGTATGCCCGTCTACTTTGATTTTACCTCCTTCGATGAGGTCTTGGATGACATGCTTAAGTTTGAGACAATTATTAGTCTTGTGTCCCTTGTTTTTGTGGAAGATACAATAGGAATTATCATCCCACCACCTAGGTTTGACCATTGGTTCCCACAATTTTGAATTGGGAATCGTAAGAACTTTTTTATCCACCAGCATTTTCAAAATAGTCTCAAGAGGTTCCCCCAAAGGAGTGAATGTTCTTTGGGGTTTTGAAGTCCAGGTTTGTTCCTTGTTGTTATCATTGTTCATTTTGGGAACGGGAGGTGTTACTTTAGCCTCTTTTCTTGCTTGCATGCCATTGGTCAAATTGAATGCTTTGGGTTTAGAATTAATGTTAGAGGCATCAAAAACTCCGTCATTAACAACATTTTTGTTTTGCTTCTACCATTTAGGCTTGGAGTTGGAGTTACTACCTTTGTTTTCATTTTGAAGGGTGATTTCTCCCTTTTTGACCATGACTTCCTCAATACAGAGGGCATTTTTAATCATCCTATCGAAGGTAGGAGAGTCTTGCATTTGTAGAGCATAGCTTAATTCAGGCACTAGATTATTAACGAAGATTTCCATCTTCTCCATTTCAGGAATGACCCTTGAATATCATGCAAAAATCTTTCTCCATCTTTGTAGGAAGTGTGTGAATGATTCTCCAGTTTGTTGTTTGGTGTTACATAGATCCATCATAGTTACGTCATGTTGGATGTTGTAGGAATAATGTTGAATGAACCGTTGCATCAACTCCTCGAATGTTTTGACCTTAGGGTTCAATTTTGAGAACCACTCCATGGCATTACCTCCTAGACTTCCTAAAAATAGTCGCATGAGGTAAGTGGGTTTGTGCATGTACTCAATGCTTAGAGCATAGAATTCTCTTACATGGTCGTGTGGATCAGTTTCTCTTATGTACTTGTCATACTTTGGCCTTGCCACATTAGGAGGAAATGGGACCATAGTGATACTCTTGTTGAAAGGAAATGGACAAATGGCATCCAAAGAGTATTTTGTTTTGGGTTTCTCCTTCTCTTGTTTGAGGTTGGTGAGCTCTGTAAGCATTAGATTGAGCTGTTTGGTGAGAATAGATATCGGGTTTGGTACCTCCTTTTCCTTGAGATTTTCCACATTATAATCTTTGGGTAACTTGACACCTGTGGATGCTAGATGGAGGAAGTATTTTTCTTTATCATCGCTAATTATCCATTCCAATAGCTTGTGGATCTGTTTACTTTGTTTGAGTTTCTCATATTTGTCTTCAGGGATCTCTTCTTCACTATCTGATCCAAACAAATTATGTTCAAACTTGGGTCTTTCTTCCTCTTCCATGCCTTCAGATTGTGCTTGTTTGCCATCATTATAACCCTCGAAAGATTTACTCCATTTGTTAGTGTTGCTATCCATTTGAGGGGAATCTAGGTCAAGGAGGGAAATGCGAGAAGTTTCTCCTTGAAAGTGTGGTGTTTTAGGAGGCACTTTTGATCCTTTAGTTGTGTACTGGTTGCGTCTTGTGTAAACCATGAAGTTTGTTTCTCAACTTTGTTAACGTTTCCCAATAGTGCAAGTAAGGATTTTAGATTATTCAAGTGGGTGTTTCTAGGTAAAAGTAACTGTTTGTTGTTGGTGGATGTAAATGATTCCAGCATCAGAGGGTTAGAATGCCCTAATAGTGAGCTGGGAACCAAGTTATTGCTAGAAAATGAGTAGACCACACGTATTGAACTGATCATGAAAGACTAACTAAGCATGCAAGGTGGACATTTTGAAAGTGTTTTGAAATAACAACAGGGAGATCAAAAGAGACAACAGGAACCAGCTAAAGAGAAAAAAGGGTATCCTAATCAACTGAGACTTCCTAAGAAAAACTCCTACAAATGCCCACTATCCTGAATGCGAGCTCCTAGATGCGAGCCTCTAATGGTACCAGATACGATCCTAGAATCTAGATACGACTTCTTTCTGTCCAAATACGATCCTAAATACCAAATGCGATCCTAAACACTGAATGCGACTCGGGAAAAATAGGATATGATCTTATGATGTCTTTGTCAGTTTGGGTCAGTTTTGAAAAGTTTTTTTTTGAAGTGCGTAAAGTTGCTTGTTTCCAGATTGCGTCAAGAGGTGTCATAAGGTGTGAAAAACACTTTTACTCCAGGGTTTGAAATTTGTTGATTGTTTTGAGGAGCTTATCTTTTTAATGATCTTTAGAACATGTCAAACAGTTTTGCATTGTTAAGAGGGTGAAACAAACACTCATCTTGTCCTATTTTCTAGGTGGAGGATGAAAATCTTTGCTCGTTGACTCAGGTACACACTCAAATGCTAATCAAAATATAGCCATCATCAAGCATGCAATGGCTCCAGTCATGATGTTGTATTAGCCGACTCCAAACGCAAGTGAGGGCACAATATGACGAGTGTCTTGGGGAAATTACTTTTTGCCTTACACAAAGATTATCACCCTTTCGGGGATGACTCAGGTATCCTTTCAGTTGAAGTTGTTGTAGATTATTGGGCAATCCATTCGAAACTGTCCCCCATAGAATTGCATAAGGCAAAATTGAGGTGTATAGCCCTATGAGTACCTGAATATATGTAGTCTCGCAAGCAAGATTCAAGCGGCTCCGCTCTACATATACTCAGATATGTTTAAGGAATGATGTCATAATTCCAAGAACAAAACCAGTTCCATCTTCCAAGGCTTTGGCCTATGAGGAAGCAACTATTTATAGTGAGTTGGAAGGGTTGGCGTAAGACCTATCCTCACTTGGGTCATTCCTGAGAGATTTTTTCCTCAACTGGCGTGCCCTCTACTGTTTAAATGATATGTAACCAGGATTGGTGAGCTTTAGATGTCTGGATTTCTGATTCTTCTGAGGAAGAAGAGCATACTCTCCTAATCTAAGCCATTTTCTCCCAAAGCACTTAAAACAAAGTTCATTCCCTCAAGCTATGTTGAGCTCGATTTAGTTTTTCCTATTTTAAATAAAATAGGATGCTTGAAAGGGAAAGTTTGCCTTGTTCAATTAACCACAATGATTTAATAATTTATGTTCAATTTCTGATCCAAAAAGAATTAAGCGATTGAACTTGTTCTTTAATCCCACATATTTAGTGCTTTGTTTTGTTCATTTACTATCCAAAAAGGAATTAAGTGATTTGTTTGTTTGTTCATTTACCCCAAATTCCATTCAATCCATAAACCGATGTATGAGTTTTTGATTTTCCTTAAAAGGAAAAGAGCATAATCCTCTAGTCAATTTAGTGACAAATTGGAATATGTGTTTTAAATTTTGAAAACAAGTAAATAGAGGTCAAGATGGAGGGTTGGCAACCTGTAAAACTGAGTTAGTATTTATTTAGTTTAACTCCATGAAAATCTCCAAAAATAACCTACAATTACTTGTTAAGCTGCAAAGTACCACAAACACCACTTGTCAAAATGTTAGGATTAGGTAAACCGAATGCACAAGCTTTTTAACTAGACGCAAGCTTAAATTTATACTAAATGCGACATAGTATACCATATATGATCTTTTACACCAATTGCAATCCCTTGCTGACCAGATGCGAGCCTAAACCAGAAACAACGTGGGAAATCCTAGATGCGATCTGACTTTTTTGTGGTGCGATGGCGTATCCTGGATGCGATCCTGAATGATTAAAAATGATCCTGTGACCAAATCTTGAGCATGCAAATTGGCAAAAAAGTGTTAGAAAATGAGGCCAAGTTGAAAACCAGGCCCCACGGTGGGCGCCAGAAATGTGTGTGTGTATTTGGGTACCTGATAAGAGAGACACAACACATCAATAAGTCATTGCATTAGTTCAAAATGGTTAGATAAGCATGTAAAACCACCTAATATCGACCTATTTCCTGCTAACTAGGAAGAGTGTGATTAGTAACATAAAAGCCCTCAGTTTATGCTACAATTAAAGACATAATATGACCTAGTATGAAGGATTTTAGATTATAAACAAGCTAAAAATATGAGAAAACATGCATTCTAGCTCTAAGCATGAAAGTAATAACAATGTAAAAGCATGGATATGAAGTGAAATGTTAGTCTAGTATTAATTCAACAGCATAACAATGCATTTTTAATCTAAGATGAAGGCTTATTTACTCTCAAAAATGGATTCTATTTATAGAAGAATGAGAGAGAGAGAGGGGGGACAAGGTGAATTAATGAGTTGAGAGACTCATTAATAGAGGTGTAAGAACCATTAATGTCCAAGGCATTAATAATGCATGGGAGAGACATAGGCTTAAGGCATCTTCATTAATAAGGCATTAATGAAATCCTTAAAGAAGCAAGGGAGGGTGTAAGAGGTTGGCTTGAGAAGGTGGACCTTAAGGAGGTCAAGCTTGAGAAAGTGGACTTTCTCAAGTGGGTTGAGTTGCTAAGCATTCCTTAATGGAATGTGACAACATTAGGAGGTGGGTTATGGCTAGAATTAGGATTAAGATTAGATTAGCAAGGGTGAATGGGTTGAGAAGGGTTAAAACCCAGGGTAGAAGTGGTTGAGATAGGTTAGGTTGGGGTTTAGGGGAATATTAATAAATGAATTAAAATTATTTAATTTATTCAAAAATATAGGAATTAATTATTTAAACAATGAAATTGCTTTTTAATAATTAGGGGACTATAGCCATTTTAATTAAATTAAATAGTCTAGGGGGATGGGTTATTTTGCAAGTGGGTAATTGATTTAAGGATTTATTTAATTCCTTTATAATTAAACACTATAGCCATGTTTGATTTAATTGGTTTGAATTTATTTAAATCATATGGCTTATAATAGTTAATATAATTTAGTGATAAAAATCACCTAGGACATTAAATTGATTTGAAGAATTATGCCAAGCTGTAACAGGGTCATTTGGACATAATCGAGGGTATGATCACACTTAGGGAAAATAGGTTCCATAGTTGGAACAGACCAAATTTGGGTGGTTACACTAACTCCTTCAAAAAAATGCACTTCTTCAGATTAATCAACAACTTCTCTTCCCTTAACCTCTCAAACACCTTAAAAATATGCATTATATGTTCTTCCAAAGTCTTACTAAAGATCAAAATATCATCTAAGTAAACAATAACAAGATTACCTAGAAATTCTTTTATTACTTCATTCATGAGCCGCATGAATGTGCTCGGTGCATTAGTTGGCCCAAAAGGCATGACTAACCAATCATACAAGTCCTCCTTTGTCTTTAAGGTTGTCTTCCATTCATCTCCTTCTCTGGTCCTTATTTGGTGATATCCACTCTTTAGGTCTATCTTTGTGAAATACAAAGCCCCACTCAAACAACCCATAATATCATCCATTCTTGGCAAGGGAAATTTGTACTTGATAGTGATCTTATTGATAGCCTAAGAATCTATACACATCCTCCATTCTCCATTTTTTTTTGGTGCTAATACTGTTGGTACAACACATGGACTCAGACTCTCCCAGATCAATCCCTTCTACAACAACTCATGCACTTGTCTATTCAATTCCTCACTCTCTGCTAGAGTCATCCTATGGACTACCTTGTTTGGAAAACTTTCCCTTGGGATCAAGTCCATCTGGTGACTGATATTTCTTACTAGTGGTAATTAATCAGGTATATTATCAGAAACAATATCCTAAAACTCCTCCAACAAGTCTGCAACTTCTACAGGTACATATTCTACTTCTTATTTACCCACTTTTGGAATTAAGTAAAAACACATATGCTCATGTCACATACCTTCTAAGAACTTTCTTCCATCAACTAAACATATTATGGCATTACTACATACCTTTTCTCTTATTTCCTTCAATGGCTTCATCTTGTGTCGGACTCCATCCTTTGTCAAAGAATAAGTATTAGCATGACCATCATGTATGCATGTCAAACTTCCAAGGCCTTCCCAATAAAAAATGACATACATCCATGGAGATGATATCACAAAGTACCTCATCTCAGTAACTTCCAATCTTGAACTTTACTAAGCAGTGCTCATTGACCAAGACCTTGTGGTCATCCTGCACCCAGGAAATTCTATATGGATGGGGGTGTTTTTCCCTTTTCAACTTTAACTTTGTGAACATCTCATCTAAAACTAGATTATCAGTGCTTCCACCATCAATAATCACATCACGACACTTATCCTCACACTTGCATCTAGTGCAAAATATGCTCTTCCTCTTATCTGAGCTCTTCTCTTCATTTATAAGGATCCTCCTGGAAACTAGGGTTTCTCCTCACTCAGCATCATCTGAGTGTTCTGACTAATCTTCTTCATTTGCATGCACAACTTTTGCATGGCCTTTAGTCCACCTATTCATCCTTCCTTGATGTTGTGGGCATTCATAGGCTCGATGTCCTTCTCCACAATGGAAACAAGTTCCACAAAAACCTCCTCTTCCTAGTCCTTTCCCTCTTCCTCTCTAATCCCTATTATTTTGATGACGGAAACAATTGAAATCATTTCCCCTCTATTTCTAAGTACTACTTGAATCATCATTCTTTTTCTGATCTTCATTTTGGCCTCCATAAGACCGTATGTTGGATCTTCCACCAGGACCTCTTCCAATTTTCTTTCTTTCAAACTTCTTGTTCAGCTTCTCTTCCACTCTTAGGGAAAAGTGGTATGCCTCTTCAATATTGGTCTTTCTAACCAGACTCAACTCATCCTGAATACTTGGTCGCAACCCATGAAGCTCATGAGAAACTTTTTCCTTCTCAGGTTCTGCATGACCTGTTCTAATGAGGACTCGGTAGAAATCATATGTATACTCATGCACAAATTTTCCCGCTTGATTCAATCCTTGCATTCTCTTCAGTGAATCAAGCTCATAATTAACAGGAATGAATTGTCTCTTCAATTTCTCCACCATTTGGTCCCATATTTTTATTTTCTCCTTTCCTCTTCTATTCCTCTCCAACTGAATCTCCTACCACCAAGTTTTTGCACAGCCCGTCAATTTGGCCTTCACAAATTTGACCCGATCTAGATCTTCGACATCTTCATACTCAAAATATTCTTCTAGATCATTGGTCCATTCAATCAGCTCCTTTGGGTTAATATTTCCCAAAAATGTGGGAACTCCAATCTTGGGTCTCTTTCCAATCTTGTAAATGGCCCTCAAAATCCTATCCTCGTCAGGATCTCTAAGCGCTTCAGGTGCTTCCTAGTCACTTTGTACTTCTTCTTTGAATTCCTCTTCACTTTCATCTCTACCTGCAATATTCACTCCTCTATGCACCTCCTCTTGCAATGCTTTCACTTGTCTCTTGAGGGCTCTAAAACCCTCTTCTGTCACACCTACAACTCTTCTACCACGGTTCCTTCATGGAGGCATTTTTTACTCTTATCACTTTAACCCACAACCACACTCCTAGTAAAAAATGCCTCATAGTCGGTGATCTATCTACACACTCAAGACCTCTTTCTATGATACCTCTTGATGAAGAGTACTCCCCTTATTAACACAAACATACAATAAAATCGAGAATAATAATGATTTGCAAAGACAGGAAATGGGCTTTCTATTATCCATAATGAAATAAAATTACAATATCCTAAAATATAACATGCACATTTATAAATATAACATGCATAGCCATGTGGGAATTTTATTACAATATTTTGCAAGCGAGAGCCACCAGATGCATAACCCAGAACTGCCCTAGACAACCCTACGGGTCTTCAATATATAGCCAATTTTAACCGCCCAAGAAGATTCTAGAAATTAAACCCTAATTTTTTAGGCTAACTATCAATAAGATGTTATTATTCATTTTTATTAAATTAGAATGGGCCCAAACAACTTCGGAACCCAAAAATAAATTTTGAAGAAACTTTAACTTTTTCAAGTTCAAGTAGCGCAACTTTTGGAGACCATAACTCATCACCCATTGACCTGATGGGCCACCATAACCCCATTTCATAAATTCCACAAAGTGTGCTTCAACACCTGACTGATCCAAGGTCCACTCAACCAAGGTTTTGACCCCATTTGGAGCCTCTGAAGCCTTCAAAACTGAGTTCAAAGTTTCTGTACCCTGCTGCCAATACCGAAAATATTCAACATCTACAAAACTAGACTTGATCTAGTAATGAAACTTTACTGGTAGGCTGATAAAATCAAAGTGAACCTCCAAGGAATAAAATAGAACATTCTAAGCTCAAACAAAAAACTTACTAAAATTAGTAAATTTCCAGAAATAGCAACTCTACACAAAATAGCCCTTATTGAAAAGAAACCAAAAAATATTTTTGGGTGATGCAAGATTGCTCTTACACCTAGGATGCTCCTGCATCAAGAGACTGAGGCCTTTTCACCTTTGGCAACATCCTCTTTCACTGAAATAAATATTATCTCCACTTCTTCATTGTCTTTTGACTCCTCATCAGTCACACCTTCATCTAAAACAACATAACATTTCTTCTTTCCTTTTCCTTTGAATCTTATGATCTTATCCTTTTGTTCACCATTAGGATACCTAGAAGCAATATATCCAATATTATTGCATGAAAAACACTTTAAAGGTAACTTTTCCTCGTACTTACTGTTTCCTCTAGGTAATCTTCTTGCACGTAAAGCTTCAAGTTCTTCTTGCTTTCTTTCTTTTTCAAAGATAGATTCAAGATCCATGGAATAACTTGTCAAGTTGGTTGAATCATAACTTATCTATTTTCCCTTCTTCTCTGATGCTAATGACAAAGAATCCTTAAAAGATTCTTCAACTTTAGGCATACTGCTATCATAGCTACTTAATTCAAAAGCAATGAGCTTGCGAATCAATCCATCAATAGAAACAATATCAAATGTCCTTAATTCTTGTATAACAGAAACTCTAGTGGCATAAGTAGGTAGAAAATTTCTCAAAATTTTACTTACCACATCACTTTCTTCAATGTTACCATCGGTAGCTTTGATAGCACCAGCTACTTCCTTTATCCTTTGACCATATTCAGAAATGTTCTCACCTTTCACCATTTTTATGTCGTCATATTTTCCCTTAAAGTTGTCTACCCTAGCTCTTTGCACATGTATATCTCCACCATATATTAGCTTTAACTTTTCCCAAACCTCATAAGAAGCCTCAAGTCCATGTATATCAATATACTTAGTATTAGATAGAGTACTTAATATATCCTCTAATGCTTTCTTGTTCTCCTTTTTCTCCTTCAATTAATCTACAGTAAGAGTCCCGGTAGGAACTGTATATTTTGTTTCCACATGATTCCAGAACTATGGCCCCATGCCTTTCAGATAGATCTTCATCCTATTTATCCATATAGTGTAGTTGTCTCTTGTAAACTTAGGACCTTCCTTCTTCATCATTAGATCTTTTCCTCAAATTTTTAAGCTTATCACAAAGAGGACCTGGTCTCTGATATCAATTGTTAATACTATAAGGTCCAAGATGACTGAGAGGGGGGTGAATCAATAATCTATCAGATCTAAAACTTTTCACAATTCATTCAACACCATAAACCACATTTGTCAACTTTAAACCTTATGCATGCAATAAAAAAATTAACCAAACAATCATCCACTCATGAAACAAAGTAACACCAATATTTTTATCATGAAAACCCTGACTAAGGGTGAAAACCACGTTGGGGATTAGCACCCAAAAATATCTGCACTCTTCTGAAATGTGCCATGTTAAAGGCCTAGCCCTATTAGGAGCTTACAATGATGCCCTTATAGGAGAAAACACTGTTATGAGTCACCCAGCTAAGGGATTTACCTCTAGCCCTGTTAGGAGAAAACCCTGTTACGATTCACCCAGTTAAGGGATTTACCTCTAGCCCTGTTAGGAGCTTTAACGTGTTCATCAGGATGGAATTGGGAAATACTGAAATCTATATTTTTCAGTATTTTGTATGTCTCAGTAAACTGCATTTTCAAGGTCTTCAGGGCATTTCTGGGTAGATCTTCTTCTAAAATTTGGGTCTACAAATTTTGATTATCTTTCCAACGAAGTAAACGGTTTGCAAATCAGACCTAGGACTAGAAAGTTATGCCTTCTCCAAGTAGGCCTAAATTTTTATATAGTTTTTTTGAAATTTTTGGTAGTTTTAATAATTTTATTTGTAATAAAAATTATGGTGACTCTTCATTTCATTTCCAAGGTATTCTAGTGACCCTTGGGATCCATCATATTTGTATAAACTCAAATTTTGAATAGAATGGATCACTTTTTGGCTTGCAATTCTGTTGCTAGTCTTCTGGTTTTTATATTGAAATTAACAATACCGCAGGTATCACACCAGGTATTGTAATCTAATTCATAATTCAAATCACCTGTTAGGAGTAACCTTGTAAAATGATTTCAGCCCCTAGTAAAAGAGCCACCATGTTAGAGGATTTACAAATCAGACATGTTAAAGTCTACCCAGTTAAGGGATTTTCTTGCAAAATTTGTTAGGGATCAACAAGTATAATTATCTAGGTGTAGCACGCCTCCTCTGCTTGTTAAAACCCAATTAAGCACAACACTTCTTCTTATTGCATACTATATTCACTCTTCACTTGACTGCACCTTTTCATCCACAATCTACACTTGCATTATTCATCATTTTACATATAAATACATTACAGGTTCATTAGGCAATCACCGCCTTAATCATGACCCGATACATTAAATTTTATAATTACAATTAATCATGCTCAATCCTTGAACCCTAAAATATATTTCCAATCTATAACATTGAATTACAACTTCAGTTAAACCTTCATATACATCGTACGTCGATTTAAATCAGGAATAGTTAAACCTTTTTTACTTCCTCAACATACTTCCAAACCTTGATTA
Source organism: Thuja plicata (assembly GCA_018584345.1). Lineage (NCBI taxonomy): Eukaryota > Viridiplantae > Streptophyta > Pinopsida > Cupressales > Cupressaceae > Thuja > Thuja plicata. The sequence goes on along the minus strand of MU224040.1, from coordinate 160,834 downwards.
AATCTGATCACCTCGAGCAATGAAATAGTAATTAATCATTACAAACCTATTATGCCATGTCACCTTGACATAAACTTATGTCAACTAAAACTATACCTTGCGGTGCTCAATTCCTGTAGTGATCATAGGATCAATAAAACAACCTAGTCAAGATAATAATATCATAACCACAACACTTGAATCTATACTTATTTGATAGAACAATCAAATCATTCACTCTTAGTCACTATCTATTCTTCTGTCTATCTAGTTTCCCTTTAATCAATCATAAACTATACTATTATTATTTCTATCTTATACAGTCATACATAATGCATCTAGAGACATCCCCGAGTCTCCAACAACAATCACAAACTCCAATTCTTACTGTAACACATAATTCATCTACACTAATACTTGGCAGCACATCAGGAACAATGTCAACAAATACAACACGAAGTTGACATCAATGAAAACACAATAATTGATCTTCCTATCATCAAACCTGTACAATCAATACTCAATACTCAATAAAGATCTGCATTAGTTATGGCAACAACACGTAGTTCTTTGAGTTCAGATCATTCATTTACAAGTTTGCGTACTTAAACTAAGTGATATATTATCTCTTTGAAATTTTCCAATTCTCTCTCTCTCTCTCTCTCTCTCTCTCTCTCTAAATTAGGAGATAAATATACCATTATAAATTGTAATAACCTTATGGGTGTTTACAATTTCATGATTTTTTAACACCCACCTTAGTGTCTTTCCATTTTAACATGCATACTAGGACTTCATATGGTACTTAATGAACACCTAAAATCAAATATAGTTATTTTATTAATTTATTTTCACCAAAACTTGATGGTAATCTCATACTCTCGCTAAATTAGGAGCTAAATGTATCATTATAAATTGTAAGAACCTTATGGGTGTGTACATCTTAATGATTGTTTAACACCCACCTTAGTGTCTTTCTATTTTAACATGCATACTAGGACTTCAAATGGTACTAAATGAACACCTAGAATCAAATATAGGTATTGTGTTAATTTATTTTCACCAAAACTTGATGCGAGTCCTTCTTTCTAGGCATGCTCCTTTATTATTTCTCCAATTTAATCACTTATTATCCTACATGGTCCCTATGTTACCGTGTGTGGCCTCTGTTAAACTGATCTCGTAATAAGTTGTATCTCAAAATCTAGTATCCATTCATTATGTGGGCCCTATAATTTTTATTGCATGCCTAAATTGAGGGCATCCTCTTCCCTCAAGTTTTGCCTCAATCTCAAATCAGGGGCATGTCTTGTGGATTTAGCGAGATATCTAGATCTGTGTTGGCCTCCATTAATTTTTGAGCTCTGAAATGTTATGAGAGGTATAAAAGAAACTTATCTATCCTCATTTTGAGATAGAATGATAATATTTCAAGAGCTCCCTTAAAATTTTGCATCCAAGCATTTTCAAGCATTTTAAAGTGTTTTCAAGGCAATCTTCTCTATGGATCAAGCTTCTTTCCCCAATCGAAGACAAAGAAAATGAGTCTACCATCAAGGAAGATGAACATACTACAAGCATCCACCTACATACATTCAAGCATCACCATTCATGGATTCAAGTATTCAACTTATTCTCTCTCTACAATCAAACATTATGGAAAACTACAACATCCATTACACAAGATTTTGTCTTTCATGATTTCCTTTTGGGTTCATGATTGCATATATATTGCCAAGATATGATATACTTCATTTTTTCAGATCTAACTTCTGCTATATGAAAACACACTTTTATTTACTTTATTTCATTTCAAGGTTGATTCTACACTACAATTTGACTGAGGAAAACCCCTCTACATAGTCCTTTTCCCCATTTTTATGTGTGCATGAACATGTGGTGAATGCATTGGGACCAAATTTCTAAAGTATAGGACCTGATGGAAAATCTTGATTTAAGTTGTCCAAAAGTGTTAGGAACAAGACAACTCAAGAGACCTCTTCCCAAGAAGAGAATGCCCTAGGAAACCTCTTCTCCACAATTCAAATTCAAACATTAACCACATGTTAGTTTTGTTGCCTGGTTACTATTTTGGTACTTATAGGTTATTGTGTGTTCTTTGTCAATCTATGTAAGAATTATTTTGATGCAATGTAAGAATTTTCCTAAGGCAATATGTGAAGATATAGAATCCCAATGAATAGAATAAGAAAAAGAGAATCTAGACAGGAATAAATTGTATTCTCATCAATATAATGAATCAACTGGATTCAAGAGATAATGGATTGGATTCAATCAACTGGAATGAGTTCAATAATATACAATGCAGATGAGTCTTCTTATATAGGCAAGGAAATAAGAGACCTTGATAAGATACCACCCACACAAGGTAGAATCACATGTCCACTAAAGGTTGATCATCCTCTATTATGCAATGAAGTACCGGTGCAACATATGGAGGATGATAATGTGATAAGAGCACTAAAGATGGAGACAAAACATAAAGTAGAGTGTGATAACTACTATCACCACCTAAAGTGGAATTTCTCCTACACCATGTGGAAATAAAGGTGAAAGCTCCTAAGTGTATCAAATTCAAAGTACTATGTATGCATTATCCTAAGTAAGTGTAGGTAAAGTGTAATTAGAGTCAATTAATTACACCAACACCCCCCNCCAACCCCCCCCCCCCCCCGCCCCCCTTAAGTGCAACTTAGGGGAATGCACTAAAACTCACAATGAAAGATGATAATGCAGGATGGGTCCCAAATACTAGGCCATGTTAGGTACCCATGTACAATATGCACAATGAAATGCAATGCAATCCCTCATAAAGAGGAGAAAGGGAGAAAAACTCATGGGACAAAAATACCCCCAAAAAAGAGAGATGAAAACAAACAAGATGCATGGATGGAGGAATCCAAACCCTCCAAGAAATACATACATTATGTATATACAATAAAGATCCCTCCATAGAAAGGAGAGAAGGACACATTATATCCCCCATAATGGATAATTTCTTGCAAAAATGGTGAGTTCTTGAATGAAAAACATAGATCAATGCCTAGAGATAACATTTCTCCCCTTCGCTTTTTCCTCTACATCCAAGAAAGGAAAGAATTTGAGTGTTAAGAAAATCCAAATTTCTATGGAATATTCCTTGGGGGAAGAAGATGAAAGTGACAAGAGTACTGAGGAGGAGGGAGAAGGTGCCCCTCCTAAGAAAAAAGACTAAGGCTACTAGTTTGACCTATCTTTATACTGAAGAGGAGTTGTTTAAGGAAGGTCACAATGATAATGATACTGGTGTCCAGGAGGGGAAAGGGGAAGAGATAATTAAGGAGACCTCTAGAGATCAAAATATGGCTAAGGGTGATGGTGAAGCCAAGAAAATTGATGCAGGTAGGGTTAGTACTAAAGAAGGGCTGCAATTCAGCAAAAAGGGTGAAAATAATACATGTGGTGTGGATGCCCTAGTCAAAGGAAAAAAAATTATCTACCCAATTGGTCAAGAAGTCATCTTGGGGTTTCTATAAGTCCCTGGATTGGATGATGGATGATACTGACCAGGTGAAATAAAAAATTTAGGACCAAGCCAAAAGATTAGATATTTTAAAAGATATGAGGATTGGTAAGGATAATATGTTGCCTAATTTCCTAAAAGATCTTACTGAGGCTATGGCGAAAGCAGAGGACATAACTGAGGAATTAGGGTCAAATTTTAGGGCTATAGGTACTAGAATTACTAAGTTGGAAAAAATTTTGGCTGACCACAGCTTTCAGACCAGGTTCATGGTCATTGTTGTGAGAGTTTCCAATATAGAAAGTTGCCTGAAGAAAATGCGTGAATATAGCTATAAAATCCTCAAAGCGTTGGCTGACCATATAAAAATTCTTGTTAGTGAGATAGAATGGGATAGAGTTGAGGTTCCTGCTGAGATGGAGAAGGATACTATTGACGAGGCTATAGGTCCAAGAAAGAGAACCCGTTCGAGCACAAAGAAGAAGATGGTTAAGAATGAAAAGGATCTTGAGGAGATGAAGAATGTGGCTACTAATATGGACCTCATGGTTATCAAAGTGGCAGAGCTCCTTAGGAGCTTTAACTAGGTTTGTCTCTAGGGTTCTATGTTTTGGTGGTTATCTATCAGTCTGTTGGTCTTTTCGGTTGTCTGGGTGTCAGCTGGATTTTGTTTTAGATGCTATTTTTTCTATTTATTTTCTCTATGTTTTCCTATTGTTTCTAGGGGGATTTATTGCTAAATCCTATTTAATATTTTGTACAAGGTTTTGGGTCCTTTCAAAAATTACTCTCCACTTAATCAAAAACATTTATCCCCTTGTGAAGAAGATAGGACAAGTATAAATGCACGAAAACTTCTGATTTTGGATAGGAATTAGGAAGTAGAATCCAAATGAAGTATGATGATGATGTCTCTAAAATCTTCTCATGTGTTTCCATGTCCTTCTATGATTAGTATGTCACAAACCAATGAGGAACATTCCCAATAAGAGTAGAATGTGGCAAAAAAGGAACCAATGCTAACTGTGTGTGAACAAGCTCCAAAGACAAAGATAGAGATATAACATTATTGCCATAACTATAATCAATATGAATTCCTTGGAAAACTGAATAGGAGTCTCCACCACATAAGTATGATCAAACTAAACCAAGCAATGATAAATATTAAGTGAAGGAACAAACTCATGAATGTCAATATCCAAAGACTCAAATGCCTCCTCTAAAGATAAATTGACCTTCTCTAACTATTGTATCAAAGGATCCACAATTATGCCAAACTGTGAAGAATGATCATGTAGAGTATGAAGAAGAGGGCCAGAGTGTTCCCTCACAACAACTGAAGAAGGATCATCTTCATAAAAGAGAAGATGAATGTCAGAAAAAATGTCTCCCAATTATGCAATGTAGGACATCACAAACAAACTTAAAATTTATGTCAAGAAGTCATCCCATGAAACTATGTTTGGAAGGCAAAGTGTACCTTTTTGCACTGAATCACAAGACTCCAAGACTGTTCAAATACAAGGATCATCAAGAGAAATAGTAGAAGTGATCTCAACTAGAGAAGAAGCTACAGGTGAAGGCTTTGAATTATAAATCTAACTAGATAGTTGTTGCAACATATCATCATCAAAGGGAATATTATCTACCTATTATCTGCCTCATCAATTGGAATGAGACAATATGCAATAGGATTTTCTAGGAATGGAGGAACATGTGGGTCTCCAAAGTGTTCCAAAAAAATGGTCCAAATTGTGCATGGGCATTGGATGCCTCTAAACTTGGGGTAGATTTCATGACAGAGAAATGAACTGATGCTAAAACAATTCAATAATCTGACACGATCATTATTATCATCCCAAATTCCTTGATTCCAATATAAATTTGGCTTAAGAATGAGTCCATAAAAATAAGGTAAGAGATTAAGCCATCTATAATGTGTGATGATTCATTTTTCCCATGACTCATAATTACCCCTAGTTAGAGTTAATATAGAAGGATATGTTGTTATCCCCATGATTACATCAATGATACACTTCTCACATCATAAATGAGATCAAAAAATCATTACACCCCCCACAATGCATTCAATCAAACAACCCCCCACCCACTTAAAAAATATAATATAATATAATAATAATAATGATGATGATGATGATGATGATTTAGGCACTTTATGTATAGTGAGTGTTCAATTGCCACTTGCAAAAATTATGTGAAGTGGACTTTTGGTTTTGATAATTACAACTGCCTTGATAAGGCCAAATTAGACTCAAAACAATATTTCTAAGGATCAAACTGAAATCCTAGCATTACAATGATCATTGTTGGTTTTTGGTGGCTCGTCAAGAAAGTACTATACACTTTTTTGTAGTAGGAGTTGTTAGTAGGTTTATGATTCTTCTTGGAGTTGAGCATTGGAATGCAGTCAAATGTATTCTTAGATACTTGAGAGGTACATCCAAAAAATGTTTATGTTATGGGGGCTCTAGTACTTATTTACAAGGATATGTTGACTCGGATTTGGCAGGAGACATTGATACTAGGTAGAGTACAACATGGTATGTATTTATTGTCAGTGGGACACCGGTGAGTTGGATCTCCAAGTTGCAAAAGGTGGTAGCTTTATCCACCACAGAGGCAAAGTATGTAGTTGCAATAGAGGCTAATAAGGAGATGATCTGTCTATAATCTTTCATGGAATAATTGGGAAAGTTGCAGGTTAATAGTTACATGTTTACAAATAGCCAGAGTGGCAATCATCTTGCAAAGAATTTGCCTTACACTCAAAGAAAAAACACATACAATTGAGGTATCACTTTATTCGGTCGGTATTGGATGATGGAAAATTAAGGATAGAAAAGATACTTACAAATGAAAATCCAGCAGATATGTTTACAAAGGCAGTGACAAGGTAGAAGTTGAACTCCTCTTCAGCTTTGGTTGGTCTTCATGACTAAAACAATAAAATAGAACAATAGATTCCAGGGTGTTTCTTTCCAATGGGAGCTATAGGGGTAGTGGTATTGCTAAAAGATCAATCTCCAAGTAGAAGATTGTTTATTGTGGAACCTGATCAGTCTCCAAGTGGGAAATTATTGGTTTGTGGTGACTGACCAGGCAATTATTGTACACTTTTTTGTGAAAAAAATGGTTAACTCATCAAGAATTTTTTTGGGTTGACTTGTCAAGAATTTGCCTAGGTTGACTCATCAATAATTTCCCTAAGTTGACCCATCAAGCAATTTTTTAGGGTTAGGGTTTTTCTATAAGAAAAACGGTGTTAGGATTATGACTTGTTAGAGAAAAGAAGTATTGTAGCATTTGCAGTGGTATTGAGCTCCAAGGGATTGCTGGTTGTAATTAGTTGAAATTATTGAATAATAATATTGGACTCTCTATTTGGTGGACATAGCCCAAGATTGGCTGAACCATGTTAAATTTGTGTCTTCTTATTCTACTTATTTTTTCTTTATTTGTTTATATTATTGGTTATATTTGCATGTGTCTGTTATCTATTTATGTCTTTTAATCCTAACAAGTGGTATCAGAGTAGGTTGTTTTTCGTTATCCTTTGTAGGAAGGTCTCACAGTTAAGTAGGAGTCTCATGGTTGAGTGGGAGTAACCGCAGATGAGGGTAAGTTGAAGGTTGAGAAGTTTAATGGGAAGAACTTTTAGTTATGGAAAATGTAGATGGAGGACTATCTCTATCAAAATGATTTATGGAGGCCATTGGGAGGAATAATAAAGAAATTTTAAACTATGTCTCAGGAGGATTGGGATATTTTGGATAGAATTTGTGGCATTTTCTATTACAAAAGAGAAGATAACTAAAGAGTTGATGGAAACCCTAGCAAACTTAAATGAAATTCCTCCTGCTTCGAATAAGGTATTTCTTATGAAGCTTTTATTTAATATGAAAATAGTAGAAGGTGGATCATTTTCTAATCATTTGAATGAGTTTAATACTTTTACCAGTTAATTATCTTATGTTAATGTCAATTTTAGTGAAGAAATTAGGGCTCTTTTGTTTCCGTGTTCTTTCCTTGAAAGATGGGATGGCTTGGTAATGGTTGTTAGTAACTATGTTTTTGGTTCAAATACCCTAAAGTTTGATGATGTTGATGGTGTTATTCTGAGTGGAGAAATTTGTAGGAAACACTCAGTTTGATCCACATCAGGTGGTGTTCTGAATGCATAAAGTAGAGGCAGATCAAAGGAGAGAGGAAACAATTTTGGAAATCACCAGAAATCATGAGGAAAATCAAAGGGTAAGAGGTCTCAATCCAGAGGACCAAATGATTGTTGGTAGTATGGGAAACCAAGTCATGGGAAGAAATATTTCTGGTCTTTATAGAATAAAGAAGGAGACAAACAAGAAGGAAATAAGGAGGCAAATGTGGTAAGTAATAAATTTGAAGATGGTGTTTTTCTTCTTTTCCTAGAAAATTTTGATGATTCATGAGTTCTAGATTCAGGGGCCTCATTTCATGCTATAGCCCATATAAGTTATTTTCTTGATTATGTCCATGGGGATTTTGGGCTAGTCTATTTGGGAGATAATGAACCCTATCAAATTGTTGGGAAGGGAAGATTTAAGATTAAGTTGTAGAATGGGAATCATTGGCTACTACAAGAGGTAAAGCATGTTCCAAGACTGAGTAGGAATTTAATTTCAGCACAACAGCTAGGTGATGAAGGTTGCACAATTACTTTTAATGATAAAAATTGGAAGGTTTCATAAGGTTCCTTAGTAGTAGAAAAAGGTGTGAAAGTAGGCACCTTATATCTTTGTACATGTCATAGTGTTTCTTCTACTTTAATTGTTACAGAGAAAAGTCAATGTTCAGGAACAATTGTTGTTGTTGAGCAGGTAGAACATGAAACAGTCATTGTGGATTTTGAAACATCACTATGGCACAAAAAAATTGGGCACATGAGTTAAAAATGTATGAAATTACTTCATTCAAAAAAAGTCTTACCAGGTCTAAAATGTGTCAATATGGATTTCTATGAAAGTTGTGAGTATGGAAAACAAAAGAGAGTTAGTTTTATGAAGGGTGGGAAGGAAAAGAAAGATGAGAAATTGGAGCTTGTGCATATAGATGTATGGGAAATAGTGTAAGGAAACTCAGGTGCGGAAACAGCTTCCTACGCTAATCTCTATAGGAAAGTATTATGCAAATTCTTTTAAATCCTTACAATTTCAGATTCGTTAACTACTTTAACAAAGATATTGCAACCACA
>MU224040.1:131415-151758 GCA_018584345.1 Thuja plicata | reverse complement strand
CACATGTCTTCACCTATCATTGAATCTTCCTGACATAGCTCTTACGTGTCATAGGAATCCATCATAACCGTTTTAGCCATGATCTCCTTACACACAATTCAAGATGCCGACACATCAACATTATTTGTGAGAAATACATATTAAAAAAAAAATAATAAGAATAGGAATTATCCAAGGTTGAGACACCTTATTCCTAACAAATAGCTTAGGTATCTTCCCTTTGTATCTCTTTGTATTATTTTATATTCATTGATGATGCAACTAGGAAAGTATAGATTTATTTCCTCAGGTAGAAATCTGATGTATTTGAAACTTTTAAAAAATGGAAAAACTTGGTTGAGAATAAGACTGGTAAAAGACTAAAATGTTTTAGATCTGATAATGGGGGTGAGTATTTCAGAAAAAAATTTGAAGATTATTGTTCCTCTAATGGTATTCATAGGTATAAAATATTCCAAGGACTCCACAATAAAATGGAGTGGTTGAACGCATGAATAGGACAATAATGGAGCGTGCAAGGACTATGAGGTTGCATGCTAGGCTACCCTTCAACATGTGGGCATAAGCTATAAATCCTAATGTTTATTTAATTAACAGAGGTCCCTCTACTCCTTTGGGTTGTGGTATTCTAGAGGAAGCATGGACAAGTAAGAAGGTGAGTTATTCTTTTCTCAAAACCTTAGGTTGTGAAGCATTTGCACATGTAGATTCTAAAAATAGAACCAAGGTGAAAACTAAATTAAAAAAATGTGTATTTTTTGGATATATCAATGACGATTTTGGCTATAGACTCTAGGATTTTTAGAATCATAAAATTTTAAGACATGGGGATGTCATATAAATTGAGAAAGTGTTGTACAAAGATCAGTTGCAGCAACATGAGAAGAAAGAAAATGGTTATATAAAGTTGGATAATAGTCTTAAAGATGATGTTTCATTGGTTCCTCATGCTCTACAACAACAACAACAAAAATACCACAAAATCTAGTAAATGTTAGATGATCATCAAGGATAAGTAGACCTCCTGACAGGTTCTCTCCCTCTTTGTATTATATTTTATTGAATAATGTCGGTGCACAAGAATGTTATGATGAAGCAATGCAACTGGATACCAAGGTTTAGTGGGAGAATGGAATGACAGAAGAAATGGACTCCTTGCTGAAAAGTAAAACTTGGGAATGATGCAAGTTGCTTGTACGTAAAAACAATTTACAAAACAAATGGGCTTATAAGATGAAAGGGGGAGACGGAGGTAAGAAATGATTTAAATCCAGGTTAGTTGTAAAGGGATTTGCACATAAAAAAGGCATTGATTTTTTTGAAGTCTTTTCTCTGCTTGTTAAGATGACTTATATTCGTACTATTTTCAGTATTATGGTTGCTGAAGATTTGCATTTGGAACAACTATATCTAAAAACTACCTTCCTTTATGGTGATTTGGAGGAGGATATATATATGGAACAACCCCAAGGATTTGAGGTCACAGATAAGGATAAGTTAGTGTGCATATTAAAGAAGAGTTTATAAGGATTGAAATAAGCATCTCAGAAATGGTACTTAAAATTTGATAGTTTTGTGGTTGAGCGTGGCTTAAGCATGTGTAATTCTGACCATTGCATTTATTTTAAGAGGTTGGATAATGACAACTACATTATTTTATGTTTATATGTTGATAATATGCTTGTAGCTAGGTCTAACATGGATTTGTGTGTGTGAAATATTGCACCTGTTACCTGCGACACAACACTTCAATAGGTCATTATCTTAGTGGAAAACATGGTTAGATGAGCATATAAAGCACTAAAATTGACCTATTACTTTCTAACTAAGAGAGTATGATAAGCAACATAACAGCCCTCATATTGTGCTACTATCAGTGACATATATGACTTAGCATGAAAGATTTGAGATAAAACAAACTATTTAACCTTTAAGCATGCATATTATCTCTAAAAATGAACATTATAACCATGCTTGATAATGAAACTATGAAGTAAAAATGAAACTATCTAAATCTTAACAGCATAACAATGTATTTTTGATCTAAATTATGAGCTTATTTGTGCTCAAAAACCCCTTCTATTTATAGACGAAAATGAGGAGAGAGAGGGGGACAAGGTTCATTAATGGAGTTGAAAAAATCATTAATGAAGTATAAGAGGCATTAATGCCTTTGGCATTAATGAGGCATGGTGGAGGCAAATGCATTAAATGCTACATTAAATGTGAGCAATTAAGAGGCATGGGTAGGGGTACAAGTCAAGCTTGAGAAGGTGGACTTGAGGAAATGAATCTTGAGATTCTTTGAATTTCTCAAGTGGGTTGAGTCCTTAATCACTCCTTAATGGAATGTGACAACATTAGGAGGTGGGTTAGGTTAGAATTAGGATTAGAATTAGATTTAGCAAGGGTGAATGGGTTGGGATAGGTTCAAACCCAGAGTCAAAGTGGTTGAAGTGGGTTAGGTTGGGGTTTAGAGGAATATTAATGAAATGAAAAAAACTCATTTAATTCATTTAATAATAGGAATATGAATTATTTAAGCTTTTAATTGCTTTTTAATAATCAATAGGACTATAGCCAATTTAATTAAATTAATTAGGCTAGGGGAATGAATTTTGCAAGTGAGCAATTGATTTAGGACTTTATTTAATTCCTTGCAAATTAATGATTTTATCCATGTATTTGATTGATTTGATTTTGGCTAAAAGTAATTAAATTAGCGATTTGATCACTTTAAGAGATTAAATTGATTTCAAAAGAATTATGCCAAGAAGTAACAGGGTCGTTTGAACATAATTGGGGGTATGATCACACTTAGGGAAAATAGGGTCTATGGTCAGAGCAAACCAAATCTAGGTGGTTACATTTGCCACTCTTTGAATTGATGTGCGAGAAGCGCATTGATTCAAAGAAAGTTTTTGATTTTGACTTCAGAAAGATTGAGAATTTTGCTCATGATCGAATGAAATGCCTGATGAGATCAGTCTCGCACTTGATTGAACTAAACTGATAGAATTGACTTTGTACTTGGTTGTCCTACAAAGGTCAATAAAAGATCTTAAAGATACCAATTCTGAACTTGGTTGTCATCCAAAGATTGATAATACTAATTCTGAACTTGGTTGTTGTCCAAAATTCAACATGAAGCTACTGAGAGCTTAGTAAGAATCTTTTAAAATGAGGGAACACAAGATATCCAGCTTATGAGAACCAAAGCTTTCTATCCAACAGTTCTAACTTAGTCAAGGAAACTGTCATGCCCCTAGTTGTTTGATAATGAAGTCATTTTTTATGTTGTTTCAAGCAAGAATTTGATCGATGATAGTGTGATCATGCCCCCTTGGGAATGAAATCGAAGGAAAAATAAATAAAAATCCCTCTGTTGAAAGAACGTATCACTTGCATGGAACGGGTAGAACGAGAAAGAATGGAGTAGAAGAAGTGAAAAAGGTGGTGTGTTTTAAGAGGAAACAGATGAGAACCAAGTTAATTACATAAAAATGTGAGTAGTGAGACTGATAAAATGATGTCGGACCAATATTTATAATGAAATATGCAATTTGACAGATTTTTGGAATAAATGGAGCAAATCTGCATTTTCAGGAGCTGTCGTAAAAATGTTACTGTACTGCATAAAATACCTTAGGAACCTTTGATTTGGTTCCCAATTGATTGAAAAGAAAATAGAAATGGAGTTTCAATTGCTTGGGAGGAGTTTCAGAACTTCTAAATAGCTCAAAAGACCAATATATATCTCAAAAATTACCATTTTACTATTCATTTTCACTCCTTTCCATAGTAAATCTGACAGCTCTGCAGAGAAGATGGTGGTCCCGGTCAGGAAAAATCATTTCAAGCTCATCCATTATTATCAATGCCTGACCGATTATGCACCTCTAATAAGTACTCTGAAAACTACCCTGTGAATTTTGCAATTTTGAATTTCATGCATTTTTACAGCTTTTATAGCCCTTTCAATTATGGGTCGCATCCGGGATTCTGGATCGCACCCTGCTAAACCGGCGTCGCATCCTATTTTTCAGGATCTCATCCTGCTTTCCCAAATTTTTGAGTCGCATCCAGGATTTCCTAGATCACATCTGGTTACCTTGTTTTAGCTTAGTTTTAAAGTTAAAATTTGGTTTGTGTCATTTCTTGTCCCTTCAGGGTCATACCCTATTCCTTGGGTTGCATTCAAGATTTCTGGGATTGCACCCTGCATTCTTAAACACATCTTATTTTTCATGGATCGCATTCAGTAAAAATATTGTACCCTATATATCCAGGATCGTATCTAGGGTTTAGACTTAGAAACTTTATCCATTTTGAAATGTTTGTCTGTTGCGGTCCCTGAATAATTGAGCTAATCTTGAGTCTGCATCTTTGTTGTAGATAGAACACTGATTTATCTTTTTATGTGCCAAACAGGCATATTTTGAGGTAGTCACTTTCCAGGGTACATACCCAGGTCATGTACTTGCCTTGTCTAGAATTTTATCAGATGATGAGCAGGAGACAGTGATTCGTTGTGGATTACGAACCTCGATTGGTTTACCCAATATAGGGGTAAATTGGGGGTTGTTGACTGCTCTTGCCAAGAGATGGCACTGAGAGCACACCACCTTCCATCTTCAAACTGGGGAGATTATAGTTACTCCCGAGGATATATGGCATATATTGCATGCTCCCATTATGGGTTGCAAGGTGCGCTTTGAGGTGACTTCTTCCATGGCGATTGGTGCAGCTCGTTGATATCTCCAAGATGATACAATTGATCAGAGATACCTTTCTTGGGACTACATGTGCAATCATTATGATCGGTTATCTGTATATTTAGTAGGTTTGATTGGTGGCATCCTAATGCCAGATAGTGGACAACACGGGTTCCTCCTCATATGGGTAGACATGTTGGAGTAGATGGTCATCCATAGATGGAGATTCACATGGGGCGGTTGTATTCTAGCCCATATGTACCGTGAGCTTCATGAGATTGTTTACCATTATACCTGGAGCATGACTATGGGTATTTTGATTCTTCAGATCTGGGCCTGGGAGCACATCCCAGTGACACGGCCCATAGTAGATAGGTAGCATGCATCTGAGCAGGCTTATGTATATATGTATGTAGGTCTTATTTAGCATTCCCATTTGGGAAAGGTAGAGTACTGGTGGAGACTATTTGATGACATGACCGAGGTCATCTAGTGGCCATATTTAGATTTTGAGGAGTGGACCTCCGATTCCAGATAGGTTCCATTTTTTTCTAGAGTAGGTACCTTATTAAGAGGACCAGATATATAGTAGAGCGGTTTATGCACACCAAAGTTTTGAGATAGTATGGTTGACGGTAGGGCAGGACACAGGACATTACTTTATATGCCAGGACCCGTGATGAGGCACCATTGTGGGGTGCCCAGCTGAGTTATGAGACTGCCCACTAGGAGATCAGAGACATGGTTGGAGTAGATTGGGATCTTCGTCTTGATGTTGCAAATGCAGGCTGTTCAAATGGATATATAGCATAGATGCTTCAGCATCCATTTCCTTGATTCACAGTGCCTGAGGAGGTCATTCCTCGTATAGAGGAGCCAATAGACTATGATCATGATGATCGTATCACCAGAGGGAGAGGAGGAGCCTAGAGAGATTGGGGTGTTGGAAGACATGGAAGGAGAGACGGTGGCAGAGATGGAGGTAGAGATGGAAGACATCCTCCTCCAGATGAGGGGGATGACGGTGGAGATGACAGTAGTGGTGGTGTTGTGGGTGGCCATGTAGATGTTGCCAGTGGTAGTGGAGAGGGTCAGCGCACCTGATTCAGATTTGTTTCTCCTTGGATAGATCTAGGTCCTTTACTGATAGGGGAGCAGCAGAGACAGCAAAGGCAGTAGCAGTAGAGGCAGCCAGGCAGATCACAGGATAGATTTCAGGATAGGCCTTCTGGACAGGATTTAGGCAGGGGATCTGGTAGAGATGGAGATCCTCTGTCCCAGTGTGAGCATGAGTGAGAGAATATCAGGCCATAGATCATAGCTTTAGAGGGTAGGCTTACTACTACTAAGTCCAAGATTTCTATATCAAATGCATTGCTCGCAGGTAGGGATAGATAGCTAGAGCGCCTTAGGACAGAGAAAGATAGGTAGGGTGACATGCTGAGAGCAGAGAGAGATGCATAGGCTCAGATAGCTACCCACCATGGACAGAGAGCAGCTTATTACTTTGCTTTATACCATGCTATAGTTCTAGAGGGCTATAGAGCATTTTCATTTTCAAAGGTAGCTCAGCAGTCTGAGGGAGCGATGCCTCTGCCACCTCCATTTGTACCACCTCCTCCTCCTCCTCCAGATCAAGGAGAGGGGGGAAGCTAGAGCTGATACATATCTTTTTGTACTATTTTGTGAGATCATTTTGTATATCCAGAGCCCTGTGAGGCCATTCTTTTGTACTATTGACACTTTGATATATGTATATCTAATTCATCTATGTACTCTGATACTTTTTGTGTAGACTTGTGCCATTTGATGTGTACCATGTTTTGAGATATATATATGATGCAGTTGTTTTTTATTTTGACACGATTTATGAGTTCTCTTTTCTTTGATAAATTTATTTGCACATGTGATTATATCTTGGTCGTATGATGAGTTAGATTTAGATGATGATATCATTTATGCATTTTGGACTTATCACTGATATAAATATGTTTCAAATGATACTATGTGAATATGCAAAATGTATGTTTTTGAGTTTTTCTTATGCAAGTAAAATGTATGGATGCACTTAGGATGTAGAAATGAAATGTAATGCATAAATGCTTTATTTTTTTATTTTTCCTCTGTCTCATTTTATGAATGCAAATTGTATGCTATGGATGTGCAACGATATAAATATCAGTAATAGTAAATGGATGTAATTAACTTGGATTTAGAAGAAGAAAATATAAATCATTTTTGACCTTAAATTCCTTATGCTTTTGCTTCTTTCATAAATGCATCATGCAATCTCTAAATGCAACTATATGCAGACTCTTAGGACTTGTCACTGATTGGCATATATTGGACATTTTGTCATCATTGCGCACTGTTTAGAATGGATACCACTTGATAGTACAACCATCACCAATACCCACTGATATTATGAAAGTATGAATACTGTGTTTTATTGAAATGTCAGAAATAGACTTAGGCATCAAGGCATAGAATGTAGGATAAAAAAATAGTCACCTTACTTTTAATATATTAGAATCTGTGTAAGGCAAGATATTGGACCCGCAATGACCTTGAAAATTCATAGTCTTGGGTACATTATGCTTCGTATACCTTAGTGAGAATCTGAGTTAGAAAATAGACAAGGAAATTATTTCAACCTCACCGTAGTTTACACATAACAAAGATCAAGATATATGCCGCTATCCACTCATGGTGTCAGCTCTTACCATAAACATCCAAGTTAGGTGAAATTTATAGGATCATTTGGAATAATCACCATACGTAGAAAACCAAGAAAATGTTATGCCCCCTATCCTTGCGACTCTTTGTCTTTGCACAGACATCATGGAGTAACTCGGAAGACATAACAACTATCAATTGTGAATCAATCAAAAAAAATTCATAACTGCTTAGATGCCCCTAGTGAAAACATCATGGGTACATAAAAGAGTCATAATCAAACCAAGATCAAACTGTGTTTAGGTAGTATTGATAAATACCATTGATTCATTTTTCAAGCGCAGTAGAGATTCAACAATCAAAAGTTTGGAATTCAAGCAATGTGTGTTCCATGTCTGTGTATGTTTCCTGTTTGCAAGACAGTGTAGATCGTAGGAACACCATTTATGTTTGTGCTATCCTTGTGTCGTGAAAGGGATAGTTTGGTAAAAACATCAAGTATCATTGTGTCATGAGATAAAACATCCTATGACGACCTAATAGACACAACCTAAAATGCTAGCATAGATGCCCCGGTGCGGAATGACTTGCTCCTAAGACAGAAATGCAGACAAATCCCAAGCAAGGATAAGATGTTCGTAAGGAAACAAAGTCAACTCCTAGCACAAGTGTAATTGTGAAGGCTTGGTATCAGCAACACATTGATAGATGGAGCACAGAACACAAGTGACGCATGATTGTTAGGTTTTCACCACTTGGTAAGGCCCTTTTATTCTTTTTGCTACCAAGATGCCTGTTTTATAAGGTTGTCATCAAGGCACCTTTCTCTCTTTCAATTTTTTTGCTATTTTTTCTTTTTTGAATGTTTTTGTAGTATCAAGGTGCCTATTTTCCAGGTTTTCACCAAGGATACCTCTCTTCAGGACTTTTCCCACTATTTTTTGGAATTTCTTCAGGATCAATTTTCTGAATGTTTTTGGTATTTTTTGAGAACTATTTACTGTACAAGCTCTGCTAGCCGAACATCAAGCGTAGAACCGCTTCAAATGTAGAGTATTGATAGGATCTATAAGAACGTCTCCCTTAGGTGTAGCTAGTTGATAGGCTCCATTACCAAAAGTAGCAGTGATAACATAAGGTCCCAGCCAATTAGGTTCAAATTTTCCCTTCTATTCTTTGTTAGGCTGGTTCTTAGGATTCTCCTTTAGGATGAGATCTCCCACTTGAAATTGTCATGGCTTAAATTTTTTATTGTACCCCTTGGACATGCGTGCTTGGTACACCTTCAGATGATCGAACACTTGTTGTTTGCGCTCATCAAGTAGATCTAAAGAATTCACCCTATCGATGCGATATTGCTCATCAATAACAAGACCTTGTAAAGATATCAGCAAAGATGGGATTTCAACCTTGATAGGTAGTACTACTTTAGCATCGTAGACTAGGCCAAATGACGTGGCTCTAGTCAGTGTTTTGATGCCTATTCTGTAGGCCCATAGTGTCAAATTCAGTTGTAGATGCCAGTCTCTGCCAGACTTACTTACAGTTTGGTGAAGGATCTTGAGAACATTTTTATTAGGTGCCTCAACCTATCCATTACCTTGAGGGTAATAGATTGAGGAGAAATGTTGAGTAATGTGGAACTATTCACAAAGGTCATCAATGTCTTGATTTTTAAATTGACCCCCATTGTCTATTAAAATTGATGAGGGTATCCCATATCTATAGATAATGTAGTTCAGAATGAACATAGCCACCTATTTGCTAGTGGCTTTGATTAGAGGCACGACTTTGACCCACTTCATGAAATACTCGATGATCGTAATGATGAATTTGTGTCCATTTGAAGAATTGGGATATATTTGTCCAACCAAGTCAAAGGCCCATTGCTGAAAGTATGGATGAGATTTCCATGTGTCTGGCATTTATGACATATTTTGGAAAATTGAATAGTATCTTTTTCCATGGTAGGCCAGTAATAGCCTACTCTGAGCAGTTTCTTTGCTAGTGAAAATCTATTTGAATGTGATCAACAAACACCTTTGTGGAATTCTTTTAGCGCGCGATCTGACTCTTTGAGTTCTAAACATCTAAGATGCGTACCATCGAGACCTCATTGATATAAGTCCTAATCAAGGCTCTTTTCTCATTTCTGGATAGACTGTTGGGAATAGTTTGGTCAGTGAAGTAAGCAATGATATTAGCATATCAAGATTGGTCTGGGGTGTTCAAAGCACAGATTACTTGGTATTCAGGGGTATCAAAGGTAGGATAGGATAGTTCTTCCACCAAGAAGTCATAGCAGAATTGATGTTCCTCTAGTTGTAACATGGATGCCAATGTAGCCATAGCATCCAAAGCTTTGTTCTCTATTCTGGGTATCTGCTGGATTGTGATGAAGACAAAGTACTTCTTTAGGTCATCAACCAATTGCTTGTAGGGTGTCAAATTTTCATATTTCATCTAATAATCTCCATTAACTTGATTGATAATGAGCTGGGAGTCATCATACACATGTAACTCTACAATCTTCCACTCCATGGAAAGCTTAAAACTGTTTACCAATGCCTCATATTCAGAAATGTTGTTTGTATGTGGAAACATCAACTTGTAAGATTTAGGTATCTTGTAGCCTTGAGGAGTTATGAACAGAACTCCTACTCTAGAGCCTTGTGTGAAAGAACCATCAAAGTACATCTTCCAGAGGTACTCAATTAGATGCATAATGGTCTCATCAGGGAAATCAATCCTTAAAGGTTCATCATCTTGAAGTGGTGAATCAGCTAGTTGAACTATGAGGACTTGCCCTTTAATAGCTCTCCTATCTACATACTCAATGTCAAATTCACTTAGAATGAGGACCCATTTTTCCATACGTCCTCTTAATGTTGTTTTTCTCAAAAGGTACTTCAGAGGATCGATCTTAGAAATGAGCCTTACTGTATGTGAGAGCATGTAGTGTCTCAATTTTTTTGAGGCAAAGACAACTGCTAAGCATGCTTTCTCAATAATGTTGTAATTGAGCTCATAGGAGACTAGTGTTCTACTGATGTAGTAGATAGATCTTTCTTTCTTAGTTTCATCCTCTTATGCTAGAAATACTCGTAGTGATGTAGCTGTAGCTGAAATATATAGGAGTAATGGCTTTCCATGAATAGGCGCCATAAGAATAGGAGGAGTAGCTAGGTACCCTTTTAATTCCCTGAAGTTGGCTTCACAGTGTTCATCCCATTTGAAGGTGATCCCTTTATGTAGAAATTTTGTAAAGGGTTGTGCTCTGTCAGAAAGTTGTGACATGAACCTCCTTATTGATTGAAGTCTCCCTTGTAGTGTCCTCATTTGACTGATGTTGCGTGGAGGAGTCATCTCTAGAATAGCTTTGACCTTTATAGGATATACCTCAATTCTTTTCACTGAAACAATAAACCCTAAGAGCTTTCCTGATTGGATGCCAAAGGCACATTTATTTGGATTGAGCTTGAGTTTAAATTGCTCCATATGATCCAATATCTTTCTTAAGTCAGCAATGTGAGTGCTCCTTTCTTTGGATTTAGCTAAGGTGTCATCTACATAATCCTCCATGTTTTTATGCATCATATGGCGGAATATAGTAGTCATTGCTCTTTGATATGTAGCACCGGCATTCTTTAACCCAAATGGCATGATGTTCCAGCAAAATGTTCCCCATGCACATGTAAATGCGGTTTTCTCTTGATCCTCAGGGGAAATTTTTATCTGATAGTAGCCCAAGAAATAATCCATTAGTAAATACATTTGGTAGCCTGTTGTGAGGTCTATGATCATATCGATGTTAGGTAAGGGGAAGTCATCCTTAAGACATGCCTTGTTTAAGAATCTGAAATCTATACATATCCTGATAGATTTATCGGATTTAGACACTGGGACCACATTGGAGATCCATCCTGCATAGGCAATGACTTTGATGAATCTAGCTTTTAACAATTTCTCTAGCTCTGCTTTTACTAGCAATGCAACATGAGGATGCATCTTTCTAAGTTTTTGTTTCACAGGTTTGATCCCGGGAGCTATAGAAAAGTGATGCATTATTAATTCAAGATCCAATCCAGGCATATCTATATAAGACCATGCGAAGTTGATCTTCTTCTCTTTTAGGAACTCGGTGAACTATGTCTTCTCCTCTTCTAACAAAGATTGTGCTAGGTGAACAATTTGAGGAACTTTAGCTATGCCCAGATTAACTGGCTATGTTGGTTCTATCATAACTAAAGACCTTTCTTGAAAGTGCTCAGGGAGGATATCAAGAATCTCATCCTTTGGCACCTCTGAGAGGTTTTTACCATTAGATACGTCTTTTGTTTTTACTATTTTAGGATCTGACACTGCCACAACGTGGTTTTCACCGTCAATTCCTTTTTTATTTTTATTTTTCCATTTTTGACTAAGAAACTTGATATCCTCCTATGACATGTTCATGCTCCTTGCATTGGTGGAAGAAGGGTAGGGTTCACAAGCATTTAGATAGCAAGCCAAGGTGTAGTCATTGGGAAAGTCGAGGATAGGAGTAGGATCCGTACTAGTCCAATCAATTAGGTTTGGTTTTATCAAAGATAAGGAGTCAAACTCTGGGAAGGAAAACATCATGTTAGCATCATGACTATTAACTAACATGAAATGTCCCGTTAAGTTAAGTTCTTTGATGTTTAGATCAATAAGAGCTAGATCATCATTAAAAGGGTCATTGTTAGTTATATGCGAACCAAACTATAGTGACTCATTAGTATAACTTTTATCATCATCTCTTCATAAAAGGAGGCTTCTTTCTTGTCGCCTCTGAAGTTCTTCTAGACTTATGAGAACACTAGTCTCTCCATCAATGATTGGGGGAAGAAACTCTTCCTCTACTTTAGGAATATCACTATTGTTGGGAGTAGTGTTAGAATGTTTGTTGGGTGCTAATGGAGCCTCAAAAATGTGAATTACATCTATTTCAATGTCTTCTATGGTGATAGAGTACTCATCCCACTCATAATCATGAGAGTCCATTACTTTGTCATCAAACCTGTTTAAGAATTCTGCAATAGTTATCTGATGTACTCGGTTAGCTATCTGTGGATCAAAGTGTGGTAAATCAAGCACATGTGTGATTGTGACTAACTTCCCCCAGTTAGGATGTGAATCCTTTTTTTGGGGTGTGCACTCCATAGTTGTTTCTATCAATGGTACCTCTGGATCAACTGTTGTTATGTCTCCTACCTCTTGAACAGGAGGTTGTGGTAACAAAGGTATGTGAATGTCTTGTGGTACCTCAAAGCTTGGTACATAGCGCTCTCCTTGATAGTTGGGATTCTATGTCCCAACATGTAATAACCTTTCATAGGACCATTGTTCTAGTTCTATCTCTTTTATTTCATCACTCCCTTTGTCAGAGATCGGACTATCTTTTGAAGCAGGTTTGTTAGATTCAGAATTAAAACCTAGTCTTGTTTTGTCTCTAGTATTCCTAAATTCCATGTGTACAGGTTCAATAAGTCATCTTTCTATGTCACTTAGAGGTCCTTTTCCTTTGTATCCCATTTTCTTGAGGAGGTCATATCCTTTACGATACTGTTTTGGGGATATTTCTACATGTTTGACCTCAGCTTCCTTTGGTTCTCCTTTGTAAAGCCAATCCAAGACTGCATGTTCTTCTGTGTTATCTAAAGAAGATGTGGATGCCTTTACCATGCCATTTGCTTTGTGGATTTTTGGCTCCTTGGATGTAGTAGGTGTGAATTTCAAGGAAGTTTTTCCATAGGATCTTGGTGACACTGGAAGTTCTGTCAATGATGGAGTCACATCCAGTTTGTATTCTCCCATACCTGTTTCTTCAAGTTTTAAGGTTTTTCCAAAACTCTTCATAACCATGTCCTTGGTAGTCTCAGGAGAAATCTCATCCGTATCTTCTTTGTTATGTGGGATCATACTACCTGCTTTGATATTGTTACAAGTATAATTAGCATCCGCAGGAATTGTCACTTCCACCCCCATTATGTGGGAACTTGATACACTAGTGGTAATTAGACACTAATACATTTGGTACCAAATTGCAACGGCAGTGCCGTTGCAGTTTTTCCGTCACAAGCTTGTCGTCGTCGCAATTGCAACGGTCTGCCGTCACAATTGCGACGACGACAAGGTTGTGATGGAAAAATTGCAATGGCAGTGCCGTTGCAATTTGGTACCAAATGTATTAGTGAGAAGGCACAACATGCATTTTGTGAATCCATGGTCGCCCCAACAAGATAGTGTAGGCCAGGGGTAGGTCCAGAACCTGACGGATGACATTTCTTTCAATCGACCTGACTCTGATTGGTAGAACAATAAGACCTTTAGAGGATCTTTCTTCCTCATCATAAGCTTTGATATTTATTTTTCTTCTAGAGTCAATGGTCTACTCTGAGAGACCCAGTTTCCTGATTAGATTAAGTGTACAAATATTCATTCTTGCACCTCCATTTGTCAATACGCATCTAACACGAGATTTATGAATGAGGACTTCAATATGGAAGGGTTGATTATGTGGATGTGTCAATGATTTATCATCCTCTTCAAAAAAGGAAAGATAATGTGGCGTTGAGATGTGATTTACCATCACTTGGAATTTGTCTATATCAAGGTCCTTTGGTACATTTGTGGCATGTAGGGCTTGTTCCAGGATTTCCCTATGCACTGTGGATATCTTAAGCAACTCAAAAATGGAAATTTTGGTAGAGGTTCGTTGTAATTGGTCCACCAAGTCATATTTTGCTATAGGAATAGTAACTGTGTGTTTCATTGCTGGTTTAGGAATAGTAACAATAGGGAACTTGGACGTTGATGCTAGTTTTGGGGAAGAATTGGGTCCTTTGATCATGACCTGTGCTTGACTCTGAGTCACCACATTTTATTGGAAAGAAACACCTTTGATTGTGACCACATTAATTGATTCAGTTTTAATATCTAGCATATTGATCATGTTATCATTATTGGAGTAGGTGTAGTTGAGTTCATTACCTTTTCCTTTAGATGCTTCCCCTTTCTCCTAATTGGGGAATGGTTTGTTGAATGTTGTATGATCTTCGTTGGTAGTGTTTCCCTCCACTTTGATCTTTCCTACTTCAATGAGGTCTTGAATAACATGTTTAAGCTTAAGGAAATTTTTAGTCTTGTGTCCTTTATTTTTGTGAAAGACACAGTAAGGATTGCCATCCCACCACCTTGGTTTGACTACTAGTTCCCATGGTTTGGAATCTGGGATTGTTAAACAGTCTCAAGAGGCTCTCCCAAAGGAGTGAATGTTCTTTGAGGTTTTGAAGTCCATGGTCAGCCCTTGTTATTATCATTGTTTACTTTGGGTATGGGGGTTGTTACCTTGGCATCTTTGCTTTCTTGCATACTATTAGTTAGATTGAACACCTCAAGTTTAGGACCAACATTGGATGCATCTACTACGCCATCATTGACAACATTTTTTTTTGGCTTCCATCATTTAGGTTTGGAGTTGGAATTGTTAAATTTGTTTTCACCTTGAAGAGTGATCTCTCCCTTTTTTACCATAACTTCTTCGATACGAAGGGCGTTCTTGATCATCCTGTTGAAGCCAGGGGAATCTTGCATTTGCAATGCATGGTTTAACTCAGGTACCAAGTTATTGACAAAGATTTCCATCTTCTTAGATTTGGGAATGGCTCTTGAATACTATGCAAATATTTTCCTCCACCTTTGTAGAAATTGGGTAAAGGATTCACCAGTCTTCTGTTTAATGTTGCACAGATCCATCATAGTTACATCATGTTAGATATTATAGGAGTAATTTTGGATAAACTGTTGTATTAAATCCTCAAAAGTTTTGACCTTGGGTGTAAGTTTTGAGAACCATTCCACGGCGTTGCCTCCTAGACTTCCAGAAAAAGACGCATGAGGTAAGTAGGTTCATGCATGTACTCTATGCTAAGAGCACAAAATTCTTGAACATTTTCATGTGGATCAGTCTCTCCCATATACTTGTCGTACTTTGGCCTTGCCATGTTGCAAGGGAATGGAACCATAGTGATACTCTTGTTGAAAGGAAATGGAGAAATGGAGTCAACATAGTACTTTGTTGTGGGTTTAGCCTTCTCTTGCTTGAGAGTCACAAGTTCCATTTGCATTAAGGTAAGTTGTTTGGCGAGAATAGAAATAGGAGTTGGTACCTCCTTTTCCTTTAGTTGTTCCACATCATAATCCTTGGGTAATTTTATACCAGTGGATGCTAAATGGAGAAAGTATTTATCTTTATCCTCATTAATCATCCTTTCCAGTATCTTGTGGAACCTCTTTCTTTGTTTGAGTTTATCGTATTCATCTTTAGGGATGTCTTCCTCACTGCCCGATTCAAACAGAGGATGTTCAAATGTGGGTTCTTCATCTTCATTAATATCTTCATGCTTTTGGTTTTTTCTATTGTCATATTCGTCAAAAGCCTCACTTCATCCACGAGTGGACCTGTCCATATCTGGAGAGTCTTGATCAAGTAGGGAACTGTGAGATGTTTCTCCTTGAAAGTGTGGTGATTTAGGAGGTACTTTCGATCCTTTAGATGTGTACTTGTTGCATCTTGTGCTAACCATGTATCTGTATTTCAACTTCGTCAAAGTTTCTTGATAGTGTCAGGTAGTATCTCGAATTGTTCAAGTGAGTGTGTCTTTGTGGAAGTATCATTTATGCTTTGGTGGAAGTAAATGATTCCAGAGTCAGAGGGTTAGAATGCCCTAATAGTGAGCTGGGAATCAAGTTTTTGTAAGAAGCAGATAGACCACAAGTATTGAGACAGATAACAAAAAACTGACTAGACATGCAAGGTAGACATTTGAAAAATTATTTTGACACAGCGACAGGGAGACTAGAAAAGACAACAGGGGCAGACTAAAGAGCCAAAAGGGTACCCAAATCAACCAAGTTTTCTTGAGAAACTATTCTGCAAATGCCCATTGTCCTAGATGTGAGCTCCTAGATGTGAGCCAGGAAATATAGTATGTGAGCTACTGATGACCCTAGATGCGAGCTGGAACCCTAGATGTGATGACATGTTGACCAGATGTGAGGTAGGATACTAGATGCGAACCAGGATACCAAGAATGAGCCAGGAAATCTGGGATGCAATTTTCTGATGTCTCTGTCAGATTTGGTCAGTTTTGAAAAATTCATCTTGGAAGTGTGTAAAATTTGTCTATTTGAAGATTGAGTTCTGAGACTTGTCAGTGGGTGAAAAACACATGTGTAGAGCCAGGATTGAAATTAGTTGTTTGTTTGAAGATTTTATCTTTTTAATGATCTTTCAGTTACGTCAAGCATCGTTGTATTGTTAAAATGGTGAACAAACACATCTTTATGCGCTATTTCTAGGTGGAGGATGAAAATCCTTGCTCATTGACTTAGCTACACACTCAAATGCTAATCAGAATACAGACATCACCAAGTATGTAATGGCTCCAGTCATGATGATGTATTAGCCGACTCCAAACACAAGTGAGGGCATGATATGATGAGTGTCTTGGGGTAATTACTTTTTTCCTTGCACAAGGATTATCACCCTTTCGGTGGTGAATCATGAATTATTTCAGTTTAAGTGTTGTTTATGATTGGGCAATCCGTTCGAAACCGTCCCCCATAGAATTGCACAAGGAAAAATTGAAGCATATAGCCCTATGAGTACTCAAATATGTGTAGTCTCAAAAGTGAGATTCAAGCGGCTCCACTCTACACATACCCAAGCATGTTCAAGGAATGATGTCAAAATTCCAATACCAAAACTAATTTCATCTTCTGAGGCTTTAGCCTACGAGGAAGCAACTATTTATAGTGAGTTGGAAGGATTGACGTAAAACCTGTCCTCACTTGGGTCAATCCCAGGAGATTTTTTCCTCAACCGGCAGGCCCTCTATTATTAAATAAGCGTAAAAAGGATTGGTGAGCGTAGGACGTCTAGATTTTTGATTACTCTGAAGAAGAAGAGCATACTCTCCTAATCCATGTCATTTTCTCCCAAAACAAAGTCAATAAAATAGTTCATTCCATCAAGCGATGTTGTGCTCAATTTAAGATGTTCCTATTTTAGGGAAAATAGAATGCTTGAAAGTAAATTTGTGTTGTTCAATTTCTACAATATTTAAATGATTTGCTTGTTCAGTTTCTGATTCCAATATTTAGACAATGAGGCTTTTCTTGTTCAATTAATCTACAATGTTTAGTGCTTTGTCTTGTTCAATTTATGTTTCCAAATGAATTAAATGATGTGAGTTTGCTTGTTCATTTACCCCCTAGATTCTCTCACAAGTGTTTAAAATAATGTATGATTTTCTAATTTTCCTTTAAAAGGAAAAGAGCATAGTAATCTAGTTGTTTTAAGACATGTTTGAGAAAATGGTACTTAAGTATGAAAACTTTTGAAAAAGGGGTTAGTATGTGAAATCAGTTGAAAACCCTGCAACCACACACGTTAGTATTATGGTCTTCCAACTCCTTATCCGAGACCTGTAATCACTAGTAAGGCTATCAAAATGCCAAAAAACACAACTGGTTAAGCGTTAGAGGTTAGAGAATTAAGTGCACAAAAATCTCTACCAGATGTGATCCTAAATATTTAGTATACGACACAGAAAACCAGATACGATCTTTTTTTACCAGATACAACAAAGTGTCTACCAAATGCGATCCTAAACTGAAAAATGATTCAGAAAATCCCAGATGCAAGCCTAGATTTCTACGGTGCGATGGCATATCTTGGATGCGAGCCAAAATGACCAGAAATGACTTTGGACTTTAAAACTAGGAGGATAGATTAGTGAAAAATGGAGTTAAAATAAGGCCAAATCTAGAATCTTGCCCCACGGTGGGTGCTAGAAATGTGTGTGTGAAATATTGCACCTATTACCTGCAACACAACACTTTAATAGGTCACTACGTTAGTGGAAAATATGGTTAGATGAGTATATAAAGCACTACAATCGACCTATTTCTTTTTAACTAAGAAGAGTATGATAAGCAACATAACAGCCTTCAGATTATGCTACTATCAGTGACATATACGACTTAGCATGAAAGATTTGAGTTAAAAATAAACTATTTAACCATTAAGCATGCATATTATCTCTAAAAATGAACATTATAACCATGAATGATAATGAAACTATGAAGTAAAAATGAAACTATCTAAATCTTAACAGCATAACAATATATTTTCGATCTAAATTATGGGCTTATTTGTGCTCAAAAACCCCTTCAATTTATAGAAGAAAATGAGGAGAGAGAGGGGGGACAAGGTTCATTAATGGAGTTGAAAAACTCATTAATGAAGTGTAAGAGGTATTAATGCCTTGGGCATTAATGAGGCATGGTGGAGGCAAATGTATTAAATGCTACATTAAATGTGAGCAATTAAGAGGCATGGGTAGGGGTACAAGTCAAGCTTGAGAAGGTGGACTTGAGGAAAGAAATCTTGAGATTCTTTGACTTTCTCAAGTGGGTTGAGTCCTTAATCACTCCTTAATGGAATGTGACAACATTAGGAGGTGGGTTAGGATAGAATTAGGATTAGAATTAGATTTAGCAAGGGTGAATGGGTTGGGATAGGTTCAAACCCAGAGTCAAAGTGGTTGAAGTGGGTTAGCTTGGGGTTTAGAGGAATATTAATGAAATGAATAAAACTCATTTAATTCAATTAATAATAGGAATATTAATTATTTAAGCTTTTAATTGCTTTTCAATAATCAATAGGACTATAGCCAATTTAATTAAATTAATTAGGCTAGGGGAATGGATTTTTCAAGTGAGCAATTGATTTAGGACTTTATTTAATTCCTTGCAAATTAATCATTTTAGCCATGTATTTGATTGATTTTGATTTTGGCTAAAAGTAATTAAATTAGTGATTTGATCACTTTAGGAGATTAAATTGATTTCAAAAGAATTATGCCAAGTAGTAACAAGGTCGTTTGAACATAATTGGGGGTATGATCACACTTAGGGAAAATAGGGTCTATGGTCGGAGCAGACCAAATCCAGGTGGTTACAGGATCACATAAGAAAGTTAAAACAATAGTTATCAAAATCATTTGCTATAAAGGATTTGGGGGCAGAAAAAAAAAATATTTCGCATGAAAATTTGCAGAAATAGGCAAAACAAAAATTGAATCTCTAGGATGATTATGTTGAAAAGGTGTTGCAGATATTCTCCATGCAGAATACAAAAGATGTTAGCACCCCTTTTCTAGTCATTTGAAATTAACTAAGAATATGTGTCCAAAGACACGAGAGGAGGAGGAACAAAATTCTAAGGTACCCTATTCCTCAGTTGTAGGGAGCTTAATGTATGCCTTGGTATGCACTAGACCCGATATTGCACATGCAGTAAGAGTTGTTAGTAGGTATATGATTCATCTTGGAGTTGAGCATTGGAATTGGGTCAAATGGATTCTCAGATACTTGAGAGGTAAATCCAACAAATTTTTATGTTTTGGGAGATCTAGCACTAATTTACAAGGATATGTTGACTCAAATTTGGAAGGAGACATTGATACTAGGCGGAGTACAAGAGGGTATGTTTTTATTGTCGGTGGGGGGTGATACCACAATAGTGGGTTACACTTTTTTGCCTAAACGGACATTGAACTCTACATTTTGAGAAAAACTTTCACATTCGGATGCATATTGTCGTTAAACTATTTGAAATCGGAAGACGAAGTAAACTAGAGTCTTTTAGGATTTTCTGTCTAGATTCTAAATATATATATATATTTTTTTTTTTTGAATTGATTTTAATGGTTTTTTTTTTCCTCCCACTAAAATTGCTATGTTGCTGAAAACGTCTTTTTCAAAAAGGTACAATGACTTTGTACAACATAACTTTTTTTCTAAGATAGATATCAATGTGCTTCTTTTGAATTTGGTTTTGTAACATCCATACGGAGGGCAT
>MU224040.1:77225-107497 GCA_018584345.1 Thuja plicata | reverse complement strand
GTCATGCTCTCGGTAAGAGTAGAAGCTCGGTCCATACTAGTCCCGAAGTGTAGCTTGGAACTCGGTAGCCGCTGGTGACTCGGTAGGTATAGTGTCACTCGGTAACCGCTGGTGACTCGGTAATAACACACTTCTCGGTTGGCTCGGTAGTTACGGTGAATCTCGGTGACTACCGTCTGCTCGGTACATGTTTCTCTTCTCAGTAAACACTACTGATCTGTTCATATGCTCGGTGACTATTGTTCTGCTTGGTATGAACTGTTTAACCGCTGAGCGCTCGGTATAGGTTGTGGACTGAGTGATGAGCTCGGTAAGCATTAAGAATCGAATAAGTGTTTTCACTGATGACAAATATATCATTATTCCAACAATACTGTGCTTGAAAAATGAATCAATAATATTACTTAAACATAGTTTGGTCTTGGATTGATCCTAACTCCTTTATGTCCTTATGATGTTTATCTAGGGGCATCTAAACAGTTATGAATTTTTATTGATTCTCCATTGATGTTGTTATACCTTCCGAGTTACTCCATGACGTCTGCGCAAAGACAAAGAGTCACAAGGACAGGGGGCATAACATTTTTTTAGTTTTCTGCATATGCTGATTGTTCCAAATTATCCTATAAATTTCAACTAACTTATATGTTTATGGTAAGAGCTACCACTATGGGTGGATAGCCGTATATATCTTGATCTTCGTTATATGTAAACTACGGTGAGGTTGGAATGATTTCCTTGTCTATTTTCTAACTCAGATTCTCGCTAAGGTATACAAAGCATAATGTACCCAAGGATATGAATTTTCAAGGTCATTGCGGGTCCAATATCTTGCCTTACACAGAATCTAGTATATTAAAAGGAAGGTGACTATTTTGTTATCCTGGCTTCTATGCCTTGATGCCTAAGCCTATTTCTGATATTCCAATAAAACATAGTATTCATACTTTCATAATATCAGTGGGTATTAGTGATGGTTCTACTATCATGTGGTATCCATTCTGAAAAATGCCCAATGATGATAAAAAGGCTACAATATCTGCAAGTCAGTGACAATTCCTAAGAGTCTGCATATAGCTGCATTTAGAGATTGGATAATGCATTTTGAAAGAAGCAAAAATAACAGCATAAGGACTTTAAGCTCAAAAATGATTTCTATTTTCATCTAAAATCCAAGTTAATTACATCATATATCTTATTGATACCCATGATTCCTGAAATCTTTGATCAATCGGGAAAAAAGCCAAACTCACATTTTCACGTAATTAACTTGATATCGTGTGGTTATTCTTAAACACACCCTCTTTTTCACTTCTTCTACTTCATTCTTTCTCGTCCTACCTGTCCCATGCAAGTGATACATTATTTCAACAGATGGTTTTTATTTCTTTCCTTCGATTTTGTTCCCAAGGGGGCATGATCACACTATCATCAATCAAATTCTTGCTCAAAACAACATCAAAATGACTTCGTTATCAAACAACTAGGGGCATGACAGTTTCCTTGACTAAGATGGAACTGTTGGATAGAAAGATTTGGTTCTCATAAGCTTGATATCTTACCTTCCCTCATTTTAAAAGATTCTTACTAAGCTCCTAGCAGCTTCATGCTGACTTTTGAATGACAACCAAGTTCAAAATCAGTATTATCAATCTTTGGATGAAAACCAAGTTCAAAATTGGTATCTTTAAGATATTTTATTGGCCTTTGTATGAAAACCAAGTTCAAAGTAAATTCTATCAGTTTAGTTCAGTCAAATGTGAGACTGATCTCATCAACATTTCGTTCGACAACCAAGAACGGAATTCTCAATCTTTCTGAAGTCAAAATCAAAAACTTTCTTTGAATCAATGCATTGTTCGCACATCAATTCAAAGAGGGGCAAATGTACCCACTTGAATTTGGTTTGTTCCGACTATAGACCCTATTTTCCCTAAGTGTGATCATACCCCCAATTATTTCATGACAATGTTACTTTGGCATAATTCATTTTAAATCAAATTTAATGTCCTAGGTGATTTTTATCACTGAATTATATTAACTATTATAGCCATACAATTCAAATCAATTCAAACCAATTAAATCAAATCAATTAAATACATGGCTAAAATGATTAATTTTCTAGGAATTAAATAATCCCTAAATCAATTTCTCACTTGCAAATGAACCCATTCCCCTAGCCTAATTAATTTAATTAAAATGGCTATAGTCCCCTTAATTATTGAAAAGCAATAAAATGCTTAAATAATTAAATCCTATATATTTAAATGAATTATGTCAAATAATTCATTTCATTCATATTCCCCTAAACCCCAACCTAACCTATCTCAACCACTTCTACCCTGGGTTCTAATCCATCCCAACCTATTCCCCCCATGCTAATCTAATTTTAATCCTAAATTCATCCTAACCCACCTCTTAATATTGTCACATTCTATTAGGGAATGATTAAGGACTCCACCCACTTAAGAAATTCAAGGAATCTCAAGATTCCTTCCTCAAGTCCACTTTCTCAAGCCACTCTCTTACACCCTTTCCATGCTTCTTTAAGACTCTCATTAATGCCTCATTAATGAAGATTCCTTAACACATGTCTCCCCCATATCTATTAAATGCCTTTGGCATTTATTTCATCTTACAAACCATTAATGAGATTTTAAACTTATTAATGCACCTTGTCCCCCCTCTCTCTCCTCATTCTTCTATAAATAAAAGGCATTTTTGAGAGAAAATAAGCCTTCATTTTTAGATTAAAATTGCATTGTTATGTTGTTAGAATAAACCAAGACTCATATCATAGTTCATGTTTCATGTTTATGCATTTTTAGTTTCATGCTTTGTTAGAGCTAGAATGCATGTTATTTAGATATGTTTCTCATTTTAACTCAAATCTTTCATGCTAGGATGTATATGTCACTGAAAGAGGCATAATCTGAGGGCTATTATGTTGTTTTTCATACTCTTCCTAGTTAGAAAGCAATAGGTCAATTTTAGTTGATTTATTTGCTCATCTAACCCCTTTTTCGCTAATGCAATGATCTATTGAAGTGTTGTGTCTTTCTTAAGTAGGTACAAAAATCACACACACAATAGTTACAAAGGCAGTGACAAGGCATAAGTTGCACTCCTCTTTAGCTTCGGTTGGTCTTCATGACTAAAACATAAAATAGAACAACAAAGCCTGGAGTGTTTCTTTCTAGTGGGAGCTATAGGGGTAGTGGTATTTCTACAAGATCAATCTCCAAGTGGGAGATTGTTTATTATGGATCTTGATCAGTCTCCAAGTGGGAGATCATTTATTTGTGGTGACTAATCAAGCAAGTATTATACACTTTTTTATAAAAAAAATTTGGTTACCTGGTCAAGAATTTTTTGGGTTGTCTCATCAAGCATTTCCCTAGGTTGAATCATCAAGAATTTCTCTAGGTTGACATGTCAAGTAATTTTTTAGGGTTAGGGTTTTTCTATAGAAAAATGGTGTTAGGGTTATGACTTGTTAGAGAAAATAAGTATTGTAGCATATGTTAGAAGCTAGGGTTGTCATTGCACCAAAAGATTGGCTTGTTAATGCTTGATACAACCACTAGGCTTATAGAATCCACAGGAGGATGTTAAACCATGTTATGAATCTCGCGAGGGACGTTGACCCACTACCAACAATCCCAGTCTGAACATCACTCATTGTGTCATGCGTGATTTGAAATTGTGACCAAGCTCTAATACCACTTGTTAGAAGCTAGGGTTGTCATTGCACCAAAATATCGACCTATTAATGTCTGATACAACCAATAGACTTATAGAATCCACAGGAGGTTGTTAAACTATGTCACAAATCCCACAAGGGATGCTGACCGACTTCCAAAAACATTTGCGGCGGTATTGAGCTGCAAGGGATCACTAGTTGTAATCAGTTGAAATTACATAATAATAATATTAGAATCTCTGTTTGGTGGACGTTGTTGGAATAATGGAATGGTGTGTACTGAGAGGGAAGGGGTGAATCATTACCCTTAAAGCTTTTAATCAATTAACCCTTAGTAATCTATTCTTGCATTACCGACCATTGATGGTTTTCTACCTTATGCATGTAATATCAAAATATAAATGTAATTGCATCTAAACATTCATAGAAACATTCATGAAAAGTAGTTACACATGACACAAGAATTGGTAATGCAGAAAACCCCTGTTAGAAGGTAAAAACTATGGTGGGGATGAAACCCACAAAGCTTCACTATCTATAGAATGGAAGGTGCTAGCTAAGGCTACAAGTGTGATCACTTCTGATGATCTTACCCTGTTACGAGTAACATTTTAGACTGGTTAGGTCTACTTGGTTAAGAGATTTTAACAACACTATTAAGTGTGAACTCGGTTAAGAGATTTACAATAAGACTATTAAGTCCACCTTCTTAAAGGATTTCTTCTATTTTCTACAATTTTTAGAGAGTAGTCAAAAATAATTGTTGACCTGATAGTATGCAATCTTGAATTGCTGATTACAGATCCTTTAAGTTCACAATGTATATGTATCACCTATAGTGATTGATTAATACCTTTGTTCTGCTCAGTAGCCTTGAATCTTGTTCTTCATAACTGAATTCATCTTTTTGTGTCCTTTTGCATGAAACTCTCTATTTGATCCATAGATATTTTTTGCAGCTATAATCATTATGTTCTGATTGATTACTACATCTTGTTGATGGGGGTTTGTGACCAGGTCCGCCAATAGGTGTAAGTTGTCAGCGGGTACCAGCCAACTTTGCCTGTAAAGGTTGTCCAGATAACTGAGCTTCTCTGGGCCTTCAAGCACGTGAGAGTCAGGTCTCGATGGTGTGGGAGCTAAGTTGGGCACTGTGACTATTTTGTTCAGGGGGATAGTTGGTTATCTCAGCTCATCTTCTCCAGGGATTTAGGTAAGTAGGGTTTCCTGCAAGCATTCATTAATCAACCAAATAAACTTGAAAAGATAGGCCAGGGTTAGAAGTATTCCATCTACCTATAGTCATGCAAATATATTCAAAACATCAACCATGCTCTAACATGCTACACTAAAATACTGAATACACACAGAACCATCAGTTCATGTATATTCAATAGTGAGGGAAAAAGGAGGTCATTAATATACTTAAAATATCAGAGTAAGGGACATAAGAAACATACAACATGAAAGAATATCAACTCAGAGATCAAGAGACCAACAACACCATTGCGAGAATCCTTCCTTCTTCATTAATGGTTTTCCAGCATCACTGGTGAGTACATCAACAATGGCTCCAAGGGATCATTTATCTACTAAACTGCTAAAAACTAAGGAGCATTGAGCTCTGCAACAATTAGAAATGAAACTAAAATTCTCTAGCTATGGACTACAAAATCATCAATTTCATCGACCCTTGGAATGAGGTCAGACTTGCTATTTATACACAAATTTTCCCTAGAACTAACCTAACTTATCTTTACACTTAATCAATAAAATACAATTTTCGATGGCCGGTACTACCTGCGCCATGCTACAACAACCTCGAGAAGGGCAGAGGTCTAACATGTCAAAAGAATGAGACAAGAAAGGAGGTATGGAAGAATCAGCCTTGAGAAAAGAGCCAGAGGGAGAAATAGAAGAAATCTGATCCCTCAGGGATCAAGGCTACATGCCTCATCAATGGAAAAGTGGCTCACTATCTTCGATGCACTAGGTGTTATGATGGGACGGTGCCTTGGGAAGAGCACCTGTCAGAACTGATCATCAAGCTGATGTGCCTTGCTAGAGTCACCCACTTCCTGACATCCTTATTAACTGCTTCATGATGACCGGTCAGTTCTGGGGAACCTGGACGTGGGTCATCAAAGAATACAAAACTGTAGATCCAAAACTCTGGGATCTGGGAGCTTACGCTCCAAAAGAATAATGAATAAAAAATACACCAGGTTGGTGAATCTCTCCATAATCTGGAAAACCTTATTGCTCCTTACTATTTTTGAATGCTTCTAATACTTGGCTCACGCCCTCTTTGTATATGTCTTTTACGTTGTCCCATCGGCCACGGACAACCTCCAACTTCTCTTTGACTTCTCCGGCCCTACACCAGAATTCATCTACCATATTCATGGCATCATGTGCCTGGATCATCATCTTGGATAATCTTGATAACCTTCCCTTGTCAAATTCCTCAGAAGATAGATATAGTGACTCCATCCGTTCATCATATTTACTGAGGACATAGTCCTTCGAGGTGCATGTCTCAATGGTGAAGGGGTTGACTTGTGACACCCCTACCACAAATGCCTGAAATAAGCCCAAAAGATATTGGGCTGCGGTCACCTTCTCTTTTAGTGCCTTAACTAGTTCCTTGCACACCTCAATTTTGAGGCCAAGTTTGGAGTATTGGGCTTGGAGAGAATCATATGATTCATCTCCCGAAATTCTCACCTCTGTGACGCTTTCTTCTCCAGCGTTGAAAACTTCATCTAACTCGGCCTTCCATTTTTCATATTTCTCCAAGTCCTTTTCCCATACAATAGTGGAGGCAATTTCCTGACTAAGGAGAATATTGTTCTGATATAGATCCAGGAGTGACACCGCTAAAAATTGCCTTACAGTAGCTATATGTTCAGTGACCCACTCGTCCATAGCCTGTTCCTTCTTCTTCATGGCCCTTGAAGAATCCATATCACCCTATGCAAGTGGTAATCTAGAGGTAGAAGCTTCTAGGTGGACCTCGGCCAGGGGCTGTGTAAGTTCTACTAGAAGTGCGAGGAGATTTGCATTGGTTTCTATTTCCTCCTTTAACTTCTGGGTCTATTTATGGTATCGGGCCTCTATTACTTTGGTGGCCTCCTTTAGCAGGTCCAACTCACCCTGCTTATTTCTTCTTCCCAGTGCCACCTCTGTAACAGTATAATCTTCGGGCCTTACGGCCACTGCATCTGTATCTGGGGGAGGTGTTGTGATTTCCACAACAATACTTCTTGTTGGGCTGGTCTGGAGGGTATGGAGCGTCCAAGCTTTCTTAGGCCTTTTGGCCTCCCCATTTCGGGCCATCATTTTGGCCAGGGAGAGCGGAATGCCTATTGTTATCGTCAGGGCATTTCTCTTCCTTGATTCTACCAGCCATTGGGGTGGCTTTGCTGTTAAGGCCTGGGCATCTAGATTCCCTTTGGAATCTGCTGGTGTATTCCTAGGATCAACATTTTCATTGGGCTCTTTTTCTTTTTCCTGTTCTTGTTCCTTTCCCTGCTCTCTGGAAGCCTCAATGTTTTCCGCCATGTTGGCTTCTTCTTTTGTGATATCTGGGTTTTCTTCTCTGCTAGTATCAATATCACCTGTATCCCCTGGACCTTTTGGGTCCTTCTTAGCATTAGTTGCCTCAACATTTATATTTTTAGGGATTCCCCTGTCATTCTACTGTTCTTGTTCTTTGGCCTCATCAGCTTCATCTACCAAGACATCTTCCTCCATTAGGACATCTTGTGGAGGTGGGTGAGGTCTCTGGCCAAAGTTTAGCAATGTGGCCACCTTTACTACCTCAACAAACGTACTCTGAGGCAACTGGTCATCTGGAGTAACCGAAAGTGTTTGGAGCATGATGATTGGGGGTATGGTTGATTTTGTGGGTCCGGTTTCTTCAATCATCAGTTTCTCGTCTATGGTTGGCCTTGGTTCATCCTCGGTTTCTTGGACCGGTGTTTTCTCCCGCTCGGGCTCCTTTTGTATTTCCTCTCAAACTTCCTATTCTATGACAGCTTCTTGTTCTGGGACTTCTTCTTTCGCGGGCATATCCTCTTTCTCTTGGGTGGCGATCTCATCCATCGCATGATCTATATCCTCATGAAGGTTCATGAGCTCATCTGTCCTGAAGACATTGTCAAAATCATCGTGCGGGGGAGAGGAATCTAAAATATTCTTGAGTTTGGGGGAATCTAAACTGACATCAACCGGAGGCATGTCAGGCATACTGGGGCTGGCGGCTGTGCTTAGAGTGGGGATCACCTTATGCTTCTTCTTTGTTAGTAATGGGAACCCAGTATCCAAAATGCTTGTAGACTCCACCTTAGTGAAATTCTTCCTGCTCATCATTGCGGCCAATGACAGGGATCTCGTCGGGCGAGCAGATGCTACCGGAGTTGTGAGGAGGCCTTGCAAATTTTGTGTGCTAATC
Source organism: Thuja plicata (assembly GCA_018584345.1). Taxonomy (NCBI): domain Eukaryota; kingdom Viridiplantae; phylum Streptophyta; class Pinopsida; order Cupressales; family Cupressaceae; genus Thuja; species Thuja plicata. The sequence continues at coordinate 99,338 of MU224040.1, read as the reverse complement.
TAATGGCTCACCAGCCTCGCCAACTCCATTTTGTTTTGTAGCTATACTATTATGGGGGCTGAGCTCAGAGTGGGTACCTTGGCTGGGGTATCTTCTTTCTCCTTCCCCTTTTTTGTGCTGGGTCCGGCGGCAGCAGCGGGCCTTTGAATGATTGGTCCCTTCTGGGTGCTCTTGGGACACACCTAGGAAAAATAATTATGACTGGCCTCTAAAATGGGGTGGCATACTCCCTCGATTGTTAAATCTTCTAGGGTGGCCCAATCCATGGGAGCGAGATCCAGTTTGTCTAACCCCTACCCTTTATATGATGGGTCCTCCAACGGCCCGTCATTTGAGAAACCCTTCAGGAAATTTTGAAGGTCAAGTACTTTCATTAGTCCTTTGGACATTAGCGAATGTTGGTGGGCCCAGAGATCAAGATTGTCTTGGCAATCTGCCCAAAAATCTTCAACGTTTGCTATATGTGGTGGGGAGGCCCAGGGAAGCACCAAAGTATCTTTCCAAATGGATCAAAACCTTTTCTGGCATGGTCGAATTTGACCAACCCCAGACTCTTTAGCTCATTATCTGCCTCCTTTGCTGTGACCAGACTGCAGGTATATTCCCACAAGAGATTGGGAATGGGACATTGGTGACCTTCACTGTGAAGAGGGCATGCAGCTCCAAAATCTGTCGACAGAATTCTGAAATAATGATTCTATCCCCGTAATACCAGGGAAGAATATAGGGTTTCCCAGAGAAGCCGTTCACCCAAATATATGTGTGTTGCTGGAATTAAATGAAATAATTTTCGTAAGAACTCACCAAGTTTATCGCCTCTTGTGATAACTAGTATCCCAAATCTCGGGTAAGTGTCAAAATGTTTTGCTAAATGAAAGCATCATTTACCCTGAAAAAATTTGGGAAACTGAGTTCCCACTGGATCTGGGGATAATGATCCCACGACGTCAACTGGCCCAGCCCATTCTTGAGAATACCTATTATTTGCAAACCTAGAAAAGCCAGTCTTTGTTGGGCTAGTGCCCATAGCACATAGATGTCATGTAGAACTTTGAATTCTAGAGGAATCCCTTCAAATGTGAGTCCACATGGTTGGCTATGATAGCCTCCCAATTGAAGGTCTGGTTTCAGGTAGTGATGTAGTAGAGGAAGTAGTACATCCATGCCAAGAAATCCTAGGCATGGGGCTATCCAAAGATCCGGTACAAAAATATAATGCCTGCCTAAATGGGCTCTTTGAAATCCCTATGGGGAATCTCTAACTTCATCTTTTTATGGTCCCTCTTCGGGGACTTTAGCCACTAAGAGTTGAGATATTTTTGAGAAAGGAGAGAATCTCCCTCGAACTCCTCCAATGACTTGGCTTAGGTGAGAATGACGGACCCCTTGAATTGAGGGATCCCCAGCCCTGAAGCGAAATTTGTTTCGTCCAGATTGACGATAGTTGCTGGATAATGTAATGGTCGAGGATCGGCAAGAAGAAAAGTTCGAGTAGGAGCATTGTAGAGTGTTTCCAGTTGAAGTATTAGCTTTGGTGATTGCACTGAGTAAGGGAATTTTGTTGCCTTAATAATTCTGGAGGTGGCCAAATGGATAGCCATATTGTCTCCGTTGGCTTTTAATTTGTATATGGCTTGAACTGAGCCCTGCATTTCAACCCAAAGTCTGGGCTTTGTGTCTGTTATTTCTTGCACTTTGGAGTCTACCTTGGACCCCATGAGAGCACCCTCCTTTGGGTATTTGGAGGTCAGTGGCAGCTTAGCAAGCATATTTTTGGCCTTGGTCTTTATGGCCGCCTGAGTGGAGGTAGTAGGTAGCTCTGGGCTATTAGGAGGAGTGATCACCTCAGACATCTTGATCAAACAATCTGCAACCTGCAAGACCAGAGAACCGTCAATACATGATACAATAATAACTTTATGAATTCCATGGAAATCATCACCATTTCGCACCTATCCAAAAAGTGTTAGCATACGTCAAAATCCCAGAGTATTAAGATAAACATGAGTCAAATTTTGGTAAACACCCAAAGGCTCTGGGGCATTAGACTAAATGAAAAAAATGGGATGAAGGCCCATGGGGCTCTCAGCACCTGGAGTCTGAAAGAGTTAGACGTTGTCGATGTGACTAGAAATGAGTCATATTAGGCTGATGTGGGTCATCACATGGCCACGTGATAGGCGTCATAATGACATTAATGGTGACAAGTGGAAAGATGTGAGGGAAGTAAATGCCAGATGGGATGGGGATGTGAATTCTCACTCATGGGAAATTAATCCTACCATTAAGATGACACGACAAAGGAGAGAGAAAGCTGCCATGATTCAAACCAGTGAGGTGCTGAGTTTGAACCGTGGTGACTACCTCTCGATGAGCTCGATAGGGTGGTTCAAAATGTGATGGAGTGTGGCGAGATTGACAAGATAGGAGGATATACAAGAAAGACACACTTGATGTACAGGGGGTCAAGGCACAACAAGGGTTGAAGCACAACTCGCAAGCTGACCATAAGACAAATGACATATATACACTATTTACAAATTTACATGGTGTACATAATATACAAACGCCCCTAAAGCTATATTACAACAATGTACCAAATATATACTACATTAAAATTGCACAGAGGGCGGACAACCCTTTGGCAGAGACAACCCACCAACGGGAGGCAACAAAAAATGAAACAAGAGATGAAAACAAAATAAAAGAAACCAATAAGAACCAGAAAAAAGAAAACCAGAGAAGGAAAAAAAATGAAAGCTTACCTAGAAACACAAAGAATGTAGGGAAGACAAGCACAATAGGTGCTCTGCAATAAATTCACCCTCGAATGAACATGCACAAGTACCACAAATTGTTGTTCAATTAACCACTAAGCACATGAGAAAAACATTGTTTAATCGCCTTAATCACCTTGAAATTGCTTTGAATGCTCTAAGTGTTTTAATCGCGGTAAATGTGAAAATGACAACTAACTTCTATTTATGCCCTTAGGGTAAAAATAGGTTGCATTCTTTCCGCAAACTCCAGAACAAGCAAACTTCTGGACTCTGGGCCCGGGGATTCCATGCAACCATACCTCCTTGCAAAAGAAGGCATGATGGCAGAGAATCCTAAGAGCCAGAATACGACTCTCAAAAGAACAAACAAACTCTAGGACTAAGACACGGAGACAGAAGAAGACAAAATTGAAAGAAAGACAACCCTCATAGAAGAAAATCCCGGAGGGAAAACAAAGAAAACAAAAAGAAGACAAGGGAAAGAGCAAAAGCAAAAAGGGGGACCCCACATTTTGCCTGAAAAATGTAGGGACGGGTATGCAGGGCATAACAAATGGCAACTATCTGGGACAAATGCCTTAGTGCATTTGAGAACTTCAGAATCTCTAGTTAGCAAAATTGGAATAAATCTTTACCTGGAGCATTCTGCTTGCACAATGCGAGGCGTCTAGGAAAATTGAGCTCATCACTTGATTCAATCTTGTAGTCTTTCTTCAGTTGTGAAGTGTGTGATTTAAAAGAAAACCTAGTCGATGACCTATGGGAGGAACAAAGAGGAGGCACTAAGAAAATCAAACCAAATTCATCATTTATTGCATGTTTCCCCTGGATATCGGAATTCTCCATTCTTCAGTTCTTTCTTCTCTTTCTTCTCTAGATGGGAAGGCAGTACTTCTTTCATCGTGAACCTTAAGCTTAGCTAATTTTAACGATGATACTTCTTTCACCTTGCCACCCACCTTTAAATTACCAAATAGGAGAGAAAGTTCCAGACCCAGCATATTTTTAATGATTTTTAGACTTGGTCAATCGATCAGTGCAAATGATTTGTCCTCAAGGTGTCTAATTACTTGCTTCTTAGATTTTCGTTTATCTGATGTCCAGATTGTCAAGATGTGAATCTGATGAAGATCACCCATAACCTTTTACCATACTTACAAAATAACTCCAGGGCATGTAAAAATTCCACCATGCTAACAATAGATTCCAACCTCACCAGAATGCATAAGGTACCATTCCAAAGACTAGATGTTATGCAAGGCATACCGGTCTACGAAACGAAGCCAACACGCTGGGAACCCAAAAAGAAAAAGAAGACAAGGATAAACTGAAAGAAAATGAAAACACCAAAAAGGGGAGACCCCAGGGGATGGCCATCAAGAACTATTTACAAGGCATTCCAAATGGAGTACCGAGAAAGATACTTACAAGCAAGAAATATACATATATTACATATTCAGGCCAACTCAACACCTAACTTATTCAAAGTAGTGCTTGAGGAAATACCCATTGACATGCAATGGGATGGCTTCTCTGGTGATAGTGTTGAGGTGATAAGTATTTTCCCCACAGATCTCAGATATCAGGTATGATCCAAGCTAGAGACATTGAAACTTAGTGTGCTTTCCTTTCTTTTCCTGGGCTTTGTCCCACAAGAGAACCAAGTCCAAAATTTGAAAGGCCTTATATTGGTTTCTTCTATCAAACCATCATTTTACTACTGCTTGGTGATGTGCAAAATGCTCAAGGGGTGCATCTCTTTGTTCCTCCATCCACACCAGATTCAAAAGTTGAACTTCCACGATGTTGTCCCAGTTGCTCAATTTTTGCATGAACTGTAAAACTAGGATCTGTAAGTTGATGGGGAATACTGGATTCTGGCAGTAAACTAGATGGAATGGGGATGTCCCCAGGGCTTCCTTTATTCAGATGTGATTCACCCAGAGAGAAAACCTAAGCTTTTGGGGCCAGTCTCGGGGATTATGTTCTAACAGATGTTTGATCACCTCAAGTAAATTTTTGTTGGTTGATTCAGCAACACCATTTCCCTGGGGGTAATAGTTGTTGGAGAACTTCAAGGTGACCTTCCTGTCATAGGTCCATTCGATTAATTGTGCCAAATAAAATGTTGGACCATTGCCACATACTATAGCAAAGGGCATTCCAAATCTTGTGACGATGTTTTCTTCCAAGAATTTTATAACTACATCTGCTGTGTTGTTTTTACAAGGAATCGCTTCAGACCACTGGGTGCAATAATCGGTAGCAGTCAAAATGTACCAGTGGTTGGCAGATGAGTTGGGGTTAATTTCTTTGATGAAGTCAAATTCCCATTGGGCGAAGGTTCTAGCTTCAAAGACTGGCTACAGAGGCATGGCCGGGTTCCGCTCATGATGTGTCGATGTTTGGCAAGTATGGAATCTCCTAACATGAGTGTAGACATCTTTGAAGATACAAGGCCAATAGTACCTAGCCTGGAGGATCTGATGGGCAGTGGCATCAGCTGAACCATGCCCAGTTCCAAACTAGCCATAAAATTCTTCAATAATTTTTGTAGCTTGGTCCCTGTCTATGCATCAGAGGTATACCCCTTCATAATTCTTGCAGAAAAGTGTTCCATTTTTTATCATGAAGTGCATGCTTTTCAACCGCAGGGTGTGACGTTTGTTTGGGGGTAGCCCCTTCAGGCATCTGTTGTTCAACAATAAGTATACCAGGTTGGTATACCATGGATCTTGAGTGTTGGACTCCACTGTGTATGTCTGGCATTCGATGTTGGGAGTCTCTTCTGCCATCGCTCTACATAGTCCCTGGCCTCGGACTATCTTCATGGGTTTCTTTTCCAAGTCATAATCTTGGAGGATGGCCATCCATTTCCCCCATCTTTCACCCAATTCACTCTACAGGAGCAGAGACTTAACATCTTGGTCCAGGATGATAGCATGCACTTTGCTCTGGACAATGTAATGCTAGAATTTCTTCACAATGCAGATGAGAGAAAAGGATTTCTTTTCCAAAGGTGAATATTTGACTTCGACATTCTTAAAGGGGGAGCTCATGAAAGATATTAGTCACTCTTCCCCTTCGACCTTCTGGGTTAGAACCATCATGGCAGAATGCGGCGAAGAAAAGGAGTATATGTGGAGAATAGTTCAGGCTAGCCAAGACTGGGGCCTCCATAATTGTCTGTTTAATCTGGGTGAATGCCCACTTTGCCTCCGGACTCCACTCAATCTTCATATCTTTCTTCATCATTTCATTGAGTGGCTTTACTATCTTGGAAAATCTAGTGATGAACCGCCGGACAAAATTTATCTTCCTGAAGAAAGATCTTATTTCCTTCTTGTTGTCGGGCATCTGTATATTTAGAAATGCTTCAACTCTCTCGAGGTTGATAGATATACCCTTCTTGGAGACAATATGCCTGAGCAGCTTCCCTTCAGTGACTCTGAATATACATTTCTTAGGGTTGAGGGATATTTCATACCGACGACATCTCTCACAAATCTGGGCAAGGTGGGTGGAATAATCACGTCTGTCCCAGGAAAAGATGATCAAATCATCCATGTAGATGATTATGCACCGGTTCACTAGGCCTTTGAACACAATGTCCATAGCCTTCTAAAATGTGGCCCCTACGTTGATCAGGCCAAAGGGCATCCTCTGGTATGCAAACATTCCCCACTTGGTGGTGAATGTTGTTTTGTCTCTATCTTCATATTTAACCATGACCTAGTTATTCCCGAAGTATCAATCCATGAAGGACATCATTTATGATCCATTCATGATTTGCAATACCTCATCCAACAAGGGGAGAGGGTGATTATCCTTCTTAGATGCCTTGTTTAAATTTTGGAAATCCACGCAAAGGTGGATCTTGCCACTTTTCTTCCTCACAAGGATGAGGTTGGAAACCCACATAGTGTGCCAGATTGGAAAGATGATCTGGGCTAACAACAGTTTTTGAACCTCCTGATGAATTAGAGGCTCGATCAGTGGGTTGACCGGTGTTTGCTTTTTCCTGAAGGGCTTAGCATCAGGTTTGAGTGGGATGGTATGGGTCATGATGGATGTATCATAGGTCTTCAAATCTTCATACCCCCATGCAATCACATCAATGTATTCTCAGAGGACCATGAGAATCTTCTCCTTCTCCTCAGGGGAGAAAGAGGTGCCAATGTGCACCAATTTTTCTTCACCGGCCTGACCGATGTTTACTTTTTTAAATTTTCCTCCCTCAAAGGAGGATGATATCTTATCCCAGCTCCACAGGTCTGAGTCGAAGATTTTTTCTAGCACTACCATCCCCTTTGGGATGGTGTTGGTTGGTAAATCTATGATCCTGTCATCTTCTTTACCCTGCCCAGTATCATCGTGATCTCTTTCTTCCTCTATCTGGTCCTCAAAAACACCAACATTGGCCATGAAGACCAGGATATGTTGATCATCCTTGAAGACCTGAAAGTGGGTGACATTATCTGGGATGGACGGGGTGGGGATCATCTCAATGGAGAATTTTTAGAGTCGGGAGACAGCCGTTGGCTCAAGAGTGCTGGCAGATATGGCAAGAGTGTCTGGAACATAGTTTCTTTTCCGGGGAATGAGTTCAATGTCGAAGGCATCAAAATACTTGATGAGGCTCCATGCTCAGCTGCGATATGCAGCCAGCCTTTTATCATGACAAGTGTATTGGCTCTGGACCTGCTTTACGATCAACTCTGAATCACCCAATGCCCAGAGGTGGGTGATTCCCTTTCTTAATGCAAGTAAGAGCCCAAGGACCAAGGCCTCATACTCTATGACATTATTCATGTAGTTGAACTGCAACCTATAAGATGCAAGGAAGGATTTCCCCCGCTGGTTGATAAATTCCACTCCGGCCCCACAACCTTGTTTGGATTGGGACCCATCAAATTTAAGGGTCCATATGTCATTGTTCATTGTCTAGGGCTGGGAGGGGAAAGTGGCCTTTGGATTATTTTTGGAGAGATTGGGAGGAGTTTACTTTGACTCTGATAGCACTTGGATGAGTTTTTCCCCCAGAGAAGCCTGTGGCTGGGATTCCTAGACTGGGGGCATCATGGGGATGCCTCCGGAATGATTGTTGGGTCTAGGCATATCCAATTCATGTTTCTTCTCCTGGAGGGTGTTGATGTGTTGGGTAGCCACAGAAATACATGGCTCACACTCTAGTTCTAAATGTTTCTAAAAATGCACCCGACACCAAGTGTCAAACAAGAGTGTAGCAGGGGTTGCTGTGGTACCTTGTGAGTTAACCTTACCCCTTAGTTTTTGGTTTAGGTCCTGCGTTCTCTGAGAAACAACGAGATCCTCCCCGGGGGTGAAATCAAAGGTCAATATTTCTAGGGGGCGGTACACCCCAGGGGAAGTCTCAGCGAAGAGGACTTCATTCACCCTCCCAAATTAGTGAGGTCCTGTTTCATCAAGGGCTCACTTTTGACCCGAATCTGGTTAGATTTTCCCTCTTAGGGGAGCCACAAGTGGGAAAAGTCAGTGGAGAAATACCCAATGAGGGACTTAGACCAATTGCAACTTAGTAACATCCCATAAGTCTCTGGGATGTCCACCACTTGGATATCAATTATGCTTGCTATCTTGGGGTCTCAGATGAGCTTAATCTGGACGTTCTTCAACTCACCTACCATTTTATAGTAGTTTTGTCCAGCTGGACTATTGCGCCGTTAGATGGAGTAGGATGAAATCTGAGCTTCTGGCATATGGATAAGGGTATGATGTTACCTAAAGCTCTAGAATCTACCAATAAATTGTAAAGGTTCTTCCCTTGTATGTTCAAATCTAGTAATAAGGGAGGATCCTCAGTGTTACCCCGGAAGACGGCCACATTGGAGTCATCAAAAGTGACAGTCTTGGGTGGGTGACTGACAGCTTCTGAGTTTCCCAAGAGCTTCAAAAGAGACTTCCTCTACTCGGGACAATTCAGCAAAACCTCCATCAAGGTCATGGAGGTGGTGGTGTTTTCTAATGCCTTCATGATGTCAAACCTCCCCCCGGTGAATTGTTGGCTTCCCTCAGCCAGGTCCTTACTTTGGTTAGAGCTAGACCCTTTCGGTGGGAAGGGGAAATTAGTTGTATTATCCCAGGGAGGAGTGTCTTTGGGAGGTGTGGGCGTGTAAACTACTCCTTTACTAGTCTGACTCTGGGTGTTGTAGGGGGTCTGTGGGTTGGTGAAGGCATTGGCCTCAAAGGCCGGAATAGATTCATCAAAGAACCCCTATAGTTTGGGTTCTTCTTTGTCTTCCTTGTCTGCTCCAAAAAAGATAGTCTCACAGGTGAAGGCACCATGAGTGGCCTCTTGTATGGGGGGTTCTAGGGGAGTAGGATCAGTAGTTTATTGTCTGTCAAGCTGGGAGATCATGATGACTTTCTCCAGTGTGGCACAGTTCACCTCAGAATGAGAGCTAGTATTGTGCAATCTACACCAATTAGTCAGGGGCTAGAGTTCTATGACTAGCATGAAATAGGAAGGTCCAGCACCACCCTGATTGGTGTTTTGGTTTGGAGGAGGCCCTCTGGTGTTAGCATTATTGTTCCATTATTATTGGTTGGGTCGAGGCCCGTTGTTGTAATTCCTTCCTCTGAAATTGGTATTTCATTGGCCGGAGAAGACATTTCCTCTCTGGGAGTTGGTATTGTGGGGTGCAAGAGACCCCACCTTCAGCTGTCCCATTTCTACAGTCAGTGAGGACAATAGTCGTCAGAGGGATTCAACCTCGGTAGACAGCTGGGTGTTCACATCACAATGTGATGGTTGTTGCAGTTGGTTCCCGAGGAAGGCAGCAGCGGGTATCGGAGTCGAGGGTGACAGTCCTCCAACTGTGGATGACTAGAAGAAAGGCACTCAGATAGGTTGTGTCTATGGTTGTTGTGTTTGTTGTGACTGGTTCTAGGGAACAACTTCGAGACCTGGTATTGCTTGGGCTTGCAACGGATATATGTACCAGGCCTATCTATCCATCGGTGGTGGTGGGCGATTCATGGCCATCGCAAGGGCACCTATTTCCTGATTGGGGTTGTATCCCCCAGTGTAAGAAGTTCTGCCAAGTATCATGTTAAAAGATATGCTCTTCCCAATCCTACCTGGAGATTTGTTTAGATCGCAGGACAACTCCAAGGTGAGGTTGTAAACCTTCACTAGAGTATCTTGATCAGTGGGGTGGTAGTTCTCCATAGGAGAGTGGAAACCAAAGGTCCATTCCATTCAGGTATGTCTAAAAGGTCACTTCTAGGGATGGGATGAAAGGACCTGTACACCACTTCAGGGCATGTTGGAACCGGTGGTTGAATGCTGCAAGGGGATCATTTGGTTCCTTCCTGATGGAGATGAACTAGTTGTGGGACCATGTTGGGTCCATGTGTATGTGAAAGGCCGCTAGAAAGGCATCTTCCATATCCTACCAACTGTTGATGGAGTTGGCAGGTAGGTTAAGGTACCAATTCAGCTCGTTCTATCCCAAGGATAGGGGAAACATTCGGGTCACAACATCTTGATGTTGGATCCCATGTCAGTTCATGGCATCTTGGTATGCCTGTAGGTGCTCTTCTATAGTTCATGAGCCTAAGTGCTCGTATCTAGGACAAATATTTTTTGGGTGTGCAGGAAGATCGTTGGTTGCACCATGAAACATTCCCATCGGGGACCTAGTGTTACCAAACTACGTAGCCATTGGGGGTGTTAGATTTTGGCTAGGCTGAGTGTTTATTGTCAGGGTTGTATGGGAGACTTGGGTATTCTGAGATGTAGTATATCCCAAGACAATGTTGGCTGGCTTGGCTTTCAGGGTCTATTTCTTTTGAGTGGGAGGCACGAGTTCAAAAAACCTTCTGGGATTGGGGGCTGATCTAAGGATTCTTTCGAATCTAGCTGGTGAAAATGATCCAATCCCACTAAAGGTCTGCTTCCTAAAGCTATGGCTTGGGGAACCCTTAGGCGGTGTAAAGTCTAAATCTTTAGAAGGGGACAAGCTCATGCCCTCCTTCTAGCGCCAGTTTCTATTGATAGGGGTTTGTGGCTGGGTCCGCCAATAGGTGTAATTTGTCACCCGGTACCAGGGTACTGGCCAACTTCGCCTGTAAAGGTTGTCTGGAGAAATGAGATTCTTTGGGCCTTCAAGCACGTGAGAGTTAGGTCTCGACGGTGTGGGAGCTAAGTTGGGCATTGTGAGTGTTTTGTTTGGGGGTATAGTTGGTTATCTCAGCTCATCTTCTCTGGGGATTTAGGTAAGTAGGGTTTCCTACAAGCATTCTTTAATCAACCAAATAAAATTCAAAAGACAAGACAGTGTTAGAAGTATTCCATCTACAGATAGTCATGAAAATATATTCAAAACATCAACCATGGTCTAACATGCTACACTAAAATACTGAATACACAGAACCATCAGTTCACGTATATTCAATAGCAAGGGAAAAAGGAGGTCATTAATCTACTTAAAATATCAGAGCAAGGGACATAAGAAACATACATCACGAAAGAATATCAACTCAAAGATCAAGAGACCAACAACAGCGTTGCGAGAATCCTTCCTTCTTCATTAATGGTTTTCCAGCATCACTGGTGAGTACATCAACAATGGCTCCAAGGGAGCATCTATCTACTGAACTGCTAAAAACTAAGGAGCATTGAGCTCTGCAACAATTAGAAATGAAACTGAAATGCTCTAGCTATGGACTGCAAAATCATCAATTTTGTCAACCCTTGAAATGAGGTCAGACTTGTTATTTATACACAAATTTTCCCTATAACTAACCTAACTTATCTTTACACTTAATCAATAAAATACAATTTCTGGTGTCTGATACTACCTGTGCCACACAAACAACCTCGAGAAGGGCAGAGGTCTGACATGTCAGAAGAATGAGACAAGAAGGAGGTATGGAAGAATCGGCCTTGAGAAGAGAGCTAGAGGGAGAAATAGAAGAAATCTGATCTCCCAGGGATCGAGGCTACATGCCTCATCAATGGAAAAGTGGCTCACTATCTTCAATGTGCAAGGTGTTATGCTGGGGAGGTGCCTTGAGAAGACCACCTATCAGAACCGATCCTTGAGCTGATGTGCCTCACTGGAGTCACCCACTTCCTGACATCCTTATTAACTACTTCATGGTGACTAGTCGATTCTGGGGAACCTGGACGTAGGTCATCAAAGAATACAAAATTGTAGATCCGAAACTCTAGGATCTGGGAGCTTACACTCCAAAAGAATAATGAGTACAAAATACACCAGGTTGGTGAATATCTCCAGAATCCAGAAAACCTTATTGCTCCTTATTGTTTTTGAAATATTCTAATACTTGGCTTACGCCCTCTTCGTCTATGTCTTTGATGTTGTCCCATCGGCCATGGACAACCTCCAGCTTCTCTTTGACTTCTTCGGCCCCATTCTAGAATTCATCTACCATCTTCACAGCATCATGTGCTCAGATCATCATCTTGGATAATCTTGATAACCTTCCCCTATCAAAGTCCCCAGCAGGCGGATACACAGACTCCATCTATTCATCATATTTACTGAGGACATAGTCCTCTGGGGTGCATGTCCCAGTGGTGAAGGGGTCGACTTGTGACACCCCTACCATAAATTCCTAAAATAAGCCCAAAGGATATTGGGCCATGGTCACCTGCTCTTTTAGGGCCTTAATTAGTTCCTTGCGCACCTTGATTTTGAGGCCAAGTCTGGAGTACTAGGCCTGGAGAGAATCATATGATTCATCTCCCAAAATTCCTACCTTTGTGACGGTTTCTTCTCCGGTGTTGAAACCTTCCTCCAACCCGACCTTCCATTTTTTGTATTTCTCCAAGTCTTGTTCCCATACAATAGCAGAGGCATTTGCCTAAATAAGGAGAATATTGATCTGATATAGATCCAGGAGTGACACCACTAAAAATTGCATTATGGCAGCTATCTATTCAGTGACCCACTCATCCACAGCCTGGGCCTTCTGCTTCATGGCCCTTAAATAATCCATATCACCCTTTGCAAGTGGTAATTTGGAGGTAGAAGCTTCTGGGCGGACCTTGGCCAGGGGCTGTGTAAGTTCTGCCAGAAGTGCAAGGAGATTTGCATTGGTTTCTCTTTCCTCCTTTAACTTTTGCATTTGTTTATGGTATCGGGCCTGTATTACTTTGGTGGCCTCCTTTACTAGGTCCAACTCACCCTTCTTATCTCTTCTTCCCAGTGCCACCTCTATAACAGTATAATTTGTAGGCCTTACAGCCGCTGCATCTGTATCTGGGGGAGGTGTTGCGATTGCCACAACTGTACTTCCTGTTGGGCTGGTCCGGAGGGTATGAAGCATCTAAGATTTCTTAGGGCTTTTGGCCTCTGCACTTTGGGCCATCATTTTGGCCAGGGAGAGTGGAATACCTATTATTACCACCAGGGCCTTTCTCTTTGTTGATTCTACTAGCCATTGGGGCGGCTGGGGCAGCTTCACTATTAAGACCTGGGCATCTGGATTCCCTTCAAAATTTGGTGGTGTATTCCCAGGATCAACATTGTCATCGGGCTCTTTTTCTTTTTCCTATTCCTGTTCCTTTCCCTTCTCTCTGGAAGCCTTAATGTTTTCTGCCATGTTGGCATCTTCTTTTGTGATATCCAGGGTTTCTTCTCTACTGGTATCAATATCATCTGTATCCCCGGGACCTTCCGGGTCCTTCTCAGCATTAGTTGACTCAACATTTATATTTTCAGGGATTCCCCCATCATTCTTCTACTATTGTTATCCAGCCTCATCAACTTTATCTGCCGAGACATCTTCCTCCACTGGGACATCTTGTGGGGGTGGGTGAGGTCTCTGGCCAAAGTTTAGCAATGTGGCTGCCTTTACTACCTCTCCGAATGTACTCCGGGGCAACTGGTCATCTAGAGTAACCGAAGGTGTTTGGAGTGTGATGATTGGGGGTATGGTTGATCTAGTGGGTCCAGTTTCCTCAATCATTAGTTTCTCATCTATGGTTGGCCTTGGTTCATCCTTAGTTTCTTGGATCGGCGTTTTCTCCCGCTCATGCTCCTTTTGTATTTCCTCCCGGACTTCCTGCTCTGCGACAACTTCTTGTTTTGGGACTTCTTCTTCCGCGGGGGAATCCTCTTTCTCTTGGGTGATGATCTCCTCCGCCGCATGATCTATATCCTCATGAAGGTTCATGAGCTCATCTGTCCCAAAGACATCATCAAAATCATCATGTGGGGGAGAGGAATCAGAAATATTCTCGAGTTTGGGGGAATCCAAACTGACATCAACTGGAGGTAGGTCAGGCATATCGGGGCTGGCAGTTGCGCTTGGAGTGGGGATCACCTTCTTCTTCTTCTTCCTTAGTAATGGGACCCTGGTATCCAAATACTTATAGACTCCACTTTAGTGAAAGTCTACTTGCTCATCATTGTGGCCAATGACAGGGATCCTACCGGGCGAGCATATGCTACCGAAGTTGCAAGGAGGCCCTACGAAAATTATGTGTTAATCTACTGGCTCGCCAGCCTCACCGACTCCATTTGTTTTTGTAGCTATACCATTATGGGGGCTGGCCCGGAGGGGGTACCTTGGCTGGGGTATCTTCTTTCTCCTTCCCCTTTCTTGTGCTGGGTCCGGTGGCAGCAGTGGGCCTTCGAATGATTGGTCCCTTTCGGTGCTCTTGGGACACACACAGGCAAAATAATTATGACTGGCCTCTAAAATGGGGTGGCATATTCCCTTGATTATTAAATCTTCTAGGGTGGCCCAATCCACTGGAGGGAGATCTAGTTTGTCTAACCCCTGCCCTTTACATTATGGGTCCTCCATCAGCCCGTCATTTGAGAAACCCTTCGGGAAATTCTAAATGTCAAGTACTTTCATCAGTCCTTTGGACATCTACGAATGTTGGCAGGATCAGAAATCAAAACTATCTTGGCAATCTGCCCAAAAATCTTCAACGTCTTCTATATGTGGTGGGGAGGCCCGGGGAAGCGCCAAAGCTATCTTTCCAAGCGGATCAAAACCTTTTCTGGTATGGTTGAATTTGACCAACCACAGACTCTTTAGCTCATTATCTACCTCCTTTTCTATGGCCAGACTGTAGGTATAGTTCCCACAAGAGATTGGGAATGAGACATTGGTGACCTTCTTCACTGTGAAGAGGGAGTGTAGCTCTAAAATCTGACGGCAAAATTCTAAAAGAATGATTCTATCCCCGTAATATTGGGGAAGAAGATAGGGTTTCCCAGAGAAGTCGGTCACTCAAATATATGTGTTTTGTTGGAATTGAATGAAATAATTTTAGTAAGAACTCACCAAGTTCATCGCCTCTTGCGATAACTAGTATCCCGAATCCCGGGTAAGAGTCAAAATGTTTTGGTAAATGAAGGCATCATTTACCCTGCAAAAATTTGGGAAACTGAGTTCCCACTAGATCTAGGGATAATGATCCCATGGCATCAACTGGCCTGGCCCATTCGTGAGAATGCCCATTGTTTGCAAACCTATAAAAGTCAGTCTTTGTTGGGCCAGTGTCCATAGGACATAAGATGTCATGTAGAACTTTTAATTCTGGAGGACTCCCTTCAACTATGAGTCCACATGGTTGGATATGATAGCCACCCAATTGAAGGTTTGGTTGCGGGTAGTGATGCAGTAGAGGAAGTAGTACATCTACGCCAAGAATTCCTGGGCATGGGGTTGTCCAAAGATCCGGCACAGAAATATAATGCCCGCCTGAATGGACTCTTTGAAATCCCCACGGGGAATCTCCAACTTCATCTTTTTATGGTCCCTCTTCGGGGACTTTAGCCACTGAGAGTTGAGATATTACCAGGAAAGGAGAGAAGCTCCCTCGAACTCCTCCAATTACTTGGCCTAGGTGAGAATGATGAACCCCTTGAATTAAGGGATCCCCAGCCCTGAAGTGAAAGTTGATGCATCCAGATTGACAATAGTCATTGGATAATGTAACGGTCGGGGATCGGCGAGCAGAACAGTCTGAGTAGGAGCATTTTAGAGTGTTTCCAGTTGAAGTATTATCTCCAGTGATTGAACCGAGCAAGGGAAGATTACTACCTTAATAATTCTGAAGGTGGCCAAATGGATAGCCATATTGTCTCTGTTGGCTTTCAGTTTGTATATGGCTTGAACTAAGCCCTGCATTTCAGCCCAAAGTCTGGGCTTTATGTCTATTATTTCTTACACTTTGGAGTCTACCTTGGACCCACGAGAGCGCCCTCCTTTGGGTATTTGGAGGTCAGTGGTAGCTTAGCAAGCATCTTTTTTGCCTTGGTCTTTGTGGCCGCCTGAGCAGAGGTAGTAGACAACTTTGGGCTATCAAGAGGAGTGATCACCTCAGACATCTTGATCAAACAATCTGCAACCTAAAAGACCAGAGAACCATCAATACATGATAAAATAATAACTTTACGGATTGCAGGGAAATAATCACCATTTTGCATCTGTCCAAAAAGTGTTAGCATACGTCAAAATCCTGGAGTATTAAGATAAACATGAGTTGGATTCTGGTAAACACCCGAGGCTCTAGGGCGTTGGACTAAATGACAAAAATGGGATGAAGGCCCAGGGGCCTCTCAACACCCAGAGTCTCGAAGAGTTAGCCATTGTTGATGTGACCAGAAATGAGTCGTATTAGGCTGATGTGGGTCATCACATGGCCACGTGATAGGAGGCATAATGACATTAATGGCGACAAGTGGGCAGATGCGAGGGAAGTAAATACCAGATGGGATGGGGATGTGAATTCCCGCTCGTGGGAAATTAATCCTGCCATTAAGATGACATGCCAGAGGAGAGAGAAAGCCACCATGATTTGAACCAGTGAGGTATTGAGTTAGAACTATGGTGACTACCTCTCGACGAGCTCGATAGAGTGGTTCAAAATGTGATGGAGCATGGTGAGCTCGACAGGATGGGAGAATATACAGGAAAGACACACCTGATGTATAGGGGGTCAAGGCACAATGAGGACCGAAGCACAAATCACAGTCCAACCACAAGACAAATGACATATATACACTATTTACAAATTTACATGGTGTACATAATATACAGAGGCCCCTAAAGCTATATTACAACAATGTACCAAATATATACTACATTACAACTGCACAGAGGGTGGACAACCCTTTGGCAGAGCCAACCCACCAACGGGAGGAAACAAAAAATGAAACCAGAGACAAAAACAAAAAAGAGATGAAAACAAAACAAAAGAAACCAACAAGAACCAGAAAACATAAAACCAGAGAAGGAAAAAAAATGAAAGCCTACCTGGAAACATGAAGAATGCAGGGAAGACGAGCACGAGAGGTGCTCTGCAAAAAAATTTCCCTTGAATGAACATGCACAAGTACCACAAATCATTGTTCAATTAACCACTAAGCATAGGAGAAAAACACTATTTAATCACCTTAATCACCTCAAAATCGTTCTGAATGCTGTAAGTGTTTTAATCATGGTAAATGTGAAAATGGCAGATAACTTTTATTTATTCCCTTAGGGTAAAAGTAGGTTGCATTCTTTTTGCAAACTCTAGAACAAGCAAACTTCCTGACTCTGAGCCCTGGGATTCCACGCAACCATACCTCCTTGCAAAAGAAGGCATGATGGCAGAGAATCTTGAGAGCCAGAATCTGACTCTCAAAAAAAAAAAAAAACTCCAGGACCGGGTCCCAGAGACACAAGAAGACAAAAGTGAAAGAAAGACAACCCTCGCGGAAGCAAAGCTCAGAGGGAAAACAAAGAAAAAAAAAAGAAGACAAGGGAAAGAGAAAAAGCAAAAAGGAGGACCCCACATTTTGCCTGCAAAATGTAGGGACATGTATGTAGGGCATAACACATCTATTTATACAATGTATTTACCTAATTAGGTTTCATGCTTTACAATAAAAACTCTATGATCAAATTTTTACAACTTGACCTCGATCTCCCATTTTTCATGTTTACAATCAGTTACACTGATTAAAATAATTACATATCCTTTACTTGTTCCTCAAGAAATGGTTTTACAGCTAAGCATAAAGCTAATTATAAAATTGAAGTGTTTTATCTGACGTGTATCTGAAATCCACATTTCTCAGAAATAAAAGTGTCTCTCTGTAGACTGGTGCTCGGGTTGCTCTGTAGTCTGTGCTCGGTGATGTCTCTAAACTGTCTGTCAGTTTACTCTGTAAACTGTGCTCTTGGTTTACTCTATAAACTGTCTGTTAATGATAGTGCATATCGGTGTTCATTGATTCTGGTGTTCACTTGCACTCACATTTTCGGTGACCATTGCACTTGTCTATTTTTGGTGTCCTCTACACTTGACTGTTTTGGTGTCCATTGTGCTTGACTGAATGTTGTCACTCGGTGTTCATGTTACCAACAGTCCAAAAACTATTTCCTTGTATACTAATTACAAATATGATCCTTTAGGATTATCAATCTCCCCCTTTGGCATCAGTATCAAAAACTGATATGTGCAATTAGTTGATGTGTTTAGTATATACACCAAGTGTTTACCTTGTCAATGACTCCCCCTATGTGCATGCCTCGGTATGTACATGTTTCTCCTTTATGTATTTCCCTCTTTGGCCTTTGACATGTTTTCCCCTTTTGACATGTTATACATATATATCCCCCTTTATACATATATTTTCCCCCTTTCACATATAATTTCCCCATTTTTTTTGAAAATAATGACAAAGGTGTAATACTTACAACTTTTCAAGTATGTGGGCATGGGATTTTTGAATTTATTCCATCATTTTCTCCCATTTCTCTTGGAGGTGTTCCAAGGTCATGTATTCCATTGTGAGTCTGGCGTGCATGTCATATATACTCTCGGTAACATACATCTCTGGGGTGGAAATCAATGCTTTTGTCAAAGTCATGTGTTTCAAAAATAGTGTGAGATTTGGCAGTAACATAGCCTGCAGCTCAGTTACCTCATCTATGATTCTAATTTCATCCTTTTGTAGTTCTAGTCTCAACCTTTTTGACTCTACAATCTTCTCATAATGCAATTGGAATGCATTTTCTTCAGTTGTGAGACTTTGTGCACTAGCCTTAAGATATTCATCTATCTTAGCTATATTTTCACTATGCTCGGTAGTGAAATGCTCTATTGTGCACAACTTTTGAACTAGTTTAACTACTTCTGATAATATTGGTTCCATTTTAGTTACTAATTCAAAAAGTTTTACCTTATTTTCTGCCACTTCTTGGCTAATTTTCTCTGTAAGCTTGTATTGACACTTTTGCTCAGTATGTTCCTTAATGACCTTATATGTATCTACATTTTGTGATGTAATGGTGTCGGTTAGAACTGCTACTTGATAGAGTATCTGAGCATTTTGATCAATTTCGGTGTCAGGAACAATTTGCAATAATATTTCTTTTGTGCTTTCCAGGACTTGTGAGTTCTTGTGCTCCTTTTTGAGCTTGTCCTATATATCCTTCCTCTTGCATAATTCTCCATATTTGGTAAGTGACTCTAGATCCACTGTCCTTGGATCATAGTCTGGTATATCAATAATTTCATCTAATGTTACCGATGCTTTTCTCTTCTTCTTCTTCTTCTTTGTAATAGTACTGGAAGTAGGGGAATGAAGGACTACTGCAAGTTCCTTCTCTATCTCTTTTGCTTTTGGTGATTGTGTGGGAGGTGTGGCACCTTTTGTATGCTGCTCAGTATTGACCTATTGGTTGGTAGTAGACATATCTACATCAACCTTATCTTTATTTGCAGCCTTTTCTTCCTCAGTATTCTTTTCGGTGACATCACTCTATTTTTCCTATCCACTTGCATCTTTTTGCTCTTCATTTGTATCCTTTTGCTTCCCTTGTTCATCACATGTGTCCATTGGATTGTTTGCATCATGTTCAGGTGTTTTCTCCTTTTCTTCAGATATGATATTGATAGCTTGTATCAATAATGCATGTGACTTGGTACGTTTACCTGTGCAACATCCATTGTATCCTTTTCCTTTTCTTGCTCGGTGGCATCAGTTACATCTTCATCCTTCTTCAGATCATCATCAGAATCAATAAGAGTTATATCTTTGATTGTGATCTCTATTGTATCCCCTAATGATTGTAATATCTGAGGTACATCATCCATGGCCTTGTTTTCCTGTGTTGTCAACTCAACTGGACTGATGTCCTTAGTATAATTGATGAAAATGTGTTTTGGGCTCGGTGTGGCCTCTTTTTCTTCATAGTGTGGTTTCTCAGTAAGAGCTAGTACCTTCTTGGGGGAATTTAAGATTTCATTCCAAGTTTCATCACTTTCTTTGTCAATCTCTTGTAATCGGCCCTCTAGTACTTTGTATGCTCTCATTTTAGCTAAAAATTCCTTTGAATGTTCTTTCATTGTTTCGTCAATCTCTTCAACTGTTGACTCGGGTGGCATGAGTGTGACTAGGGATCTTTCCCTTAACTATTTCTCTACATGCAGTTCATAAGTCCACCTTGCTGATATTTTGTCATTAAGCTCTTGTGGCATTTGCTTGTTGAATTGTATGGGTACATACTTGTGTGCAACCATTGCCTTGATTTTGGCTTCTTCTATCTTGGTTTGATCTCTGAGAGATAAGGTTATCCATTGTCTTATCTTTCGGTGTGATATACTCTCGGTGTTGATGATTGATTGTGCAACTTCATCAACTGTGTGAGGAACTTTGAGATTTTATGTTTGAACTCCTTGTTCTTTCTCATATTTCTCAGTATCTTCCTTATCCTCTTTACCTCTAAGATATATCCTTCTTTGTCTCAGTGTTTTTTTCCTAGTTTGAGGCTTTCTCTTATAAGTCCTCATTGTACCTTTCTTTACTAGTGGTGAGTCTGCATCTTTTGTAGTTTTACTTCTGGTTCTTGATGCAACTGTCACATTTGCAACCTTTTCCTTGTTGGCTGGTGGTGCATCTGACTCAGTTGACTCATAGTCACTCAATTTTTCATCTTCACCGATGGGTGACTATTCCTCGGTGATATCTTGTTATGATGCTTCATCGTTTACTGATAGCTTCTTTTCAAGTGTTTTCACCATTTTGGTCTTCTTTCTGTCAATTTTCTTTACTACTAAACCAGTTTTGATTCTAGCATTGGCTTCTTCATTAATTCCAAACCTGCTTATTGATTTTTCCACTGCTTCATTTATTAAGGCTTCAATAGCCTCTATAGCTTGATATATGTTTATCTCATAGTCTAGTGGTGGCAACCATGTTGTTGTCGATACAAATAGTTTGATTAAACTGGTGTCGGTATCCACTATGAAACATATGTCATCTTTATACTGTTCCACTAGTTGTGTAGGTATTCTCATTATCTTCTACATTCTGTTGCATTTTGTCATTGAAGGTAGTGAAGTATGCATCCATTACTGATGTGAAATTATCCCCTAGTGACTTAATGAATTCACTAATTTGTGTTGTTATTGGTCGGGTTGTGTCCCAATTGACATTACCGACAGATGGGAAGAAATTCTGAAAGTAAAAAAATGTGCACATGAGGAGAAAACCGAACTTACATGAGTTAGATATGGCTGACCTAATTGTCCTCATGTTCTCCTCTAGTTGCTTCAGTAGCAACTCAGATAAGTCCAGTTGTAGTCCTTTCTTCACAATCTTATAGGCAGTGTCAACTACTCCACATGCTATGTTGTTCAATCGGCTGGATTGGAATACCTTGTATCCAAGTACACATGCACCTAACTTTATCTTTGGGTCGGTGATGGAATTCGTGTGCATAAATGTTGACACACTTCTATGAATCATTCCATCCAAGGTTGCTCAAGAATGAGGCCTCAAATATCGATCCATAGCTCTCTAGTCATGGAGTGCAAAGGTTTGAAATAGAGGCCCTCAGATTGACCTAGTTAGTGCCTATGCAAATACACCATGAAACGAGAGATTCAAATGCATGAAAATGAGATCTACTCTATATGATAACAATGCATGAAAGAAAATTAATCTAAATGATAACAATGCATGGCTAAATCTATGAAAGGAAATATAAATGCAAGATTAATCTATGAAAATAAACATAATTCTAATCTATATGAGGAGCCATGAATGCAAGAAAGAATGAGACAAGAAGAGAGAAGTTGCAATATCCAAGCTCAAATATGCTCAAATGTTCCTCCAAAATTGCTCTCCAAACCTGCAGCATAATAATACTTAAAAATTATATATTATGAAAATGAGAAGGAGAGGTCTCCTTTTAAAGGAAAGTGAATGATTGAGATTAAGAGGCAAAAATCAAAGGCTATGATTAAGAGGCAAAAATCCCACCACTTAAGAGGATGTGATGAAAAAGGCATTTTTATTTAATT
>MU224040.1:40070-53943 GCA_018584345.1 Thuja plicata | reverse complement strand
CATAGGTTGTCACTAAGTATCTGGCATCTACGCTACCATCCTTGAATCAGTCTCATGACTATTAATAGGCTTTATGCAAATCTTACTACCATCCTTGAATCAACCTCCTTCTTAGACTGTCAATAGGTTTTAGGTAAGACTGGTGCTACTATCATGAGTCAACCTTCTAGTAATCTATTAGGATATACCTCAATTACAAAAGACTATTAAGTCTTGCTCTGCTAAGAGACTTTAATGCTTCAATGGTTAAACTGAAACAAAATGACTTGTTTCTAATGCAACTTAATTGCAGATTTTCAGATCTATTTACTTAACAATATCTTTCTGATCAATGTATCAATAAGATTCCTTTGTACTCAACTCTTTCTGCTTTGTGATGTTGTGCTTCTCTGTTCGTCGGTGTCTGCAGATTTCTTTAGCTCTCCCTTAGCTTGATTGATTAGGACTGCATGAAGTTAATCCTTCATCAGTTTCTCTTCAGCATCTTCTATCAGTTCACTCCTCATGTATCTGATTGCTTCTCGACCAACTCTTAGAATGAATTATGCTTGTCTCTTAAATAGACATGATATTCCTTAATTCTTGGTTTTTGATTCTTGGCGTGAAAAACAATCCAGCCAAATTGATTTACAGCTTTAACTCCTGATTTATCTCGTAGTTATGTTCTTGCCAACTGTGTAAATCATCTTTAAATCACTTACTTAACTGTGTTTGAATAAAACAAATCAAACAACCAGTTAAGTCTATCTTTTAGCTCTGCCAGCTAGATATTTTGTCATTTTTTGATCTCTCTATTTTGTCGGTCAAATCTACAGTTCGTCACCGGTGACAACTGCCAGTTTCATTGATGTCGCTTCAGTTAGCTTCGGGATCTCTGTCCGTCGGGCATCATTGGATCTTGCTCATCGGGCAACACTATGTTTAGCTCGTCGGGCATCCTTTGATTCTGCTTCGTCGGGCAATACTGTCTTCTGCTCGTCGGGCATCACTGTGACTTTTATCTCTGTCGTTACCGATGGTGTGCACTCTGCCGGTGTATTCTGTCACTTGGTGAATACTTGACTTTTATGCATTGCTGAAAGCATAACCTATATTCCATTGGTTCTCTGAAGTCTTTGGCATTATGTATATGACCATACAGATGATATCAAGTTGACATCAATGACAATACAGACCATTAACTGATTTAATGTCTTGCATCATCTTCAACTTAATATAGTCAACCATTTAATTAGTTACATGTCATCAGTACATACCAGAATTACATTTTGTCAAAGACATCCTTGAAGAGTGTCTTTGCCAACTCCAATGTCTTTTCCCATGATTCTTGTAAGCACTCCATATATAGAATTTTTCCATGTATAACCGATGTTGACCCTTCTATATCATTCAAAGCACTCACCTCTGGTAGACTTAGCATTGTTTTTTCATCACTCACATTCTTGCTCATCATTACTCTATCAATCTTTAAAGTTTCTCTCCATCTTTTGTCAACTACCTTAAATAGTTCCTTAGGTATTTCATTGTATAGCTCAATAAGTGTTTTGAAAGAAGTATGTGGACTCTCTACAATTGCATCTTTATCTTCTTCTTATCTTCAGTGATACATGCATCAAAACACCTCACTAGATTTTTCAATCTTCTATTCTTCTTAACATCTTCAATTATTCTATCAACTAGAATAGCATCAACAACTTTTACAAATTTCATAGTATTTTTTCCTACTATAGAGGACTTCTTCCCACTAGCTCTTAGTTCTTCTTGTTCCTTATCAGATTCTATTTCAACTTCTTCTACCTCATCTTTATCCTTACTTTCCTTCTTACCTTTTGACTCTTTGTAGCAAGATGTCTTCTCTTTCTTCCTTCTATAAGCTATCTGAATAGTCACAGGTGACTTCTTTTGTGGCTTAGTCTTAGTAGGATTAGTAGATTGAGTTTGTTTTAATGTTGAGCTACTAGTGACTCTCTGAGGTGTGACTTCTTAAACTTCAATTTCTATTTTTTTGTCTCCAGCAGCGACAGATGTGCCCGTCTTCTCACTTTCCATTTTATTCATAAGATTAGTCATCATATCTTGTGTTATGTCACTCATTTTGGCTAGATTGTCAATTTGTTTCCTTACTTTTCTTTGGATTATCAGTGCTCTCAATTTACTGTGAATTTTTGATGATGACTCCTCAAATGTTCCAAATCTAGGTGTAGATTTATCAATAGGTTTTGACAAAAGTGCATCAGCATGTAAAGTGACTAAGCTACCATCTACTTCATAACCCATAGTTGGTACCCAAGAAGTTCTAGGTTGCACTACTTGCAACATACATGTATCTGTATCTACTAGAAATCAAATTTCATCCTTGCACTTTTCAACTATACTATTTGGGATTCTTTCTCTTAATTAATTTTTCCTTGAAAATCTTTAAAATATCCCCACATAACAGCATTGAAATTATCTCCTAATGTCCTGATGCATTGCTTATTTTTCACAACTATCGGCTGATCTTTTATCCATGCAATAGGACCTATTCCTGGAAATTATTTCTATAGATAGAAAAACATGCATACCAGGATTGAACCATGCTTAAATGATGACTTCTTATATTTCTTGTTCTTCTCCATGTTCACAAAGAATTGGCTCCTCAATAGTTTGCATAAGTCATACTTTGCATCCTTTTTCACCATTCTGTATGCAACATGAATTGCTCCACCAGGTACATTGTTCAACTGACTGGACTGATAAACTTTGTATCCAACCACCATTGCAGAAAATATCACTTCTTCATCTTCAATGTATTTAATAGTCATTTCTCTATGATATTTTTTAGATTTGGTCAAGCAAGTAATAAAATTAGCAGTAATAGTCCGTAGAGTTGGTGCCTCACTGGTTGCACAAAATCCAGTAACACGATTGATTAAATCCTTTGTGATCTTGTGAGGTTTGTCCAACCAAATAATCTGATCGTGGACTCTTCTCAACATATACCTTATCCATTCTAGATGAAAATCATTAGGAATCTTGACCGCATATGTAAAACCTTTATGCACCAAATTCATATGCTTGTCCTTCACCTTTACATCATCACTCAGAGTAAGGAATTCATTATAGATTTCATCGGCTCCAATTTCTTCCAGCTTGCAGTGTATGAACGCATGAATATATTTAGTTAGCAATACACCATAGGGTATTGATGATAGGGCATCTATATGATCATTCTCGTTAGCCTTCAACAGATGTAGCTTGAATACGGGTCTTGGCTCATCCACAACATCGATCATCATGAGAGTATCCATAATGAAAACAATTATCTCTTAGCAGTACCACTCCCGTAGAATCTTTACTCAATATGAAATAACCTCGAATTTCACTGATAGGTGTTCTTCAACAACCGATACAATTAACTGCTCTAAATCTCAAGTAGCACACAAGAAATGATCACAATCACTTTAGAATGCATACAAATGCTCTCTAGTAAATTTGTAGGAATGTAAAGTAAAAAAAGACTTTACTTTCCCATCTATATAGTTAAGAATTTAGTCATCAATGGTCAAATGGTGCTTTTCACCGATCACAATGATTATGACAAAGAAAACATTATATGCACGCACAAAACCAAATATAGCACTTTTATCTTCACTAACATTGTTAAATCACAAATAGGCATCTCAATATGCATATGCATCTTACCGCTCATTCACTAATAGGGGTTCTTTAGAATTTTTAATCTTTAGTGCTCCCCCTAAGTCATAATAGACTTAGTTCACCAATGGATTCTCCACACTTCCTAAATCGTTGGAGTTCTCAGACAACTCAGAAGATTTCATTTCATATTTCTTCACCCATGTATTCTTCATTTCACTTATGCCTTCCTCAACATCAACAATTCTCTTAACTTTATCATTTACATCTTTGTTCACCAATTGGCCTATTGTATTATTTCTTACTCTGCATGATCTAGCAAGATGACAACCTATATTAAAAATATAAGAAGCCATACCTATTTGATTCAAAGGTCCAACATTGCCTCTAGCTGACCTTAATCTATAATTCATAGTCACATGTCCATTGTTGTGACAAATAGAATATGTAACATTTGACCTATTACCCTGATTATTAGGTATTTGACTATTGTAACCATGTGACCACTGATTGTTGATTCTTGCCCTGTAATCATTAGCTTTATGTCCAAAATTACTGTAGTAATAAAAAGTTCCTTGAAATGAATTAGATCCAACATAGTAGTTATCACCTCTACCATAGGAATTATCTGATCTAGTAATAGGACCTCTAGGTCCAACATTAGGACCAATAGGTTTAAACCAACACACATTAGTAGTATGACCTTCCTTATGACAATTAAAACATATCGGTTTATACCTTCTCTTACCAGTGTTATTGTTCACCTTGGGTGTTTATTTGTCTCCTGCATTGATGTCCTTAGTGCCAGATGAATCACTGGCTTCAAAGTTCAAGAAACCTAGACCTTGTTTTTCTCCATTCCTCCTTTTCCTAGCTAGTTGTTCATCAAGTTTAGTAGAACTCTTATTGAATTTCTCCAATAGATCATTCGTATCTTTAAGATCTTTTTTTAGCTTATCATTCTCTTTCCTCAATCCCTGATTCTCTCTTGGGATGTCAATATTTTCTTCATTTGTGTCATGTAAGTGTTCATTCAATATAGCTACTTCTTGCTTCATCTGAATAGCTACTCCAAATTTTTAGTTAGGGCTTCATCTTTAGCCTTTAGGGCATCTTTAATAAATTTCTTTGCATCTTCAATAGCTCTCCTTCCTTAAAGATCTACACACATCTTGATAGATTGACTTTCAAGCTCTCTTTTCACATTGGCCACCTCTTCTTTAAGTCCATTATTCTTATCCATTAGATCTGCAATTGCTTCCTCAGATTCTTCAGACACACTTCCTCCAGACAATTTCTCAATGTAATCTTGACTTTCCATTAGTTTCTCAGCGAGTTCTCTTCTTTTTGCAAGGGAGTGCCTAAGCTTTTCTTTTATTTCATTAATTACCCTGTTTGCATCATCAAGTTGTTTCTCATACCAGTAACTCTCCATGTTGATTATAAGGGATATTTTCCTCAAACGGTTAAACTTAATATCAAGAGGACCAAAGCTCTGATACCAATTTTTAGTATGAACAAGCATCGAGAGGGGGTGAATTAGTGTACACAAGTACTTAATAAATTTCACCACTGATCTAACAAAGCTAATCAACAACTTCCAACTAATGAACCATGCAACTAATAATATCAAATAGAAGTAAACACCATCAAGCATCCACAAAAGCATCACATATGACACATATATTTTTCATGTGGAAACCCTTGTTTAAGTGAAAAACCCATAGTGGGGATGATACCCACAAATCACCTTACTACAATAAAAATGTTTGCCCTGTTAGGATCTACAATACCCTTTCTAGGGTTCACCCTATTAAAAGTGACTAATACATTGTTATAAGTACCAAAAGACTTGTTAGAGTCTATCTTGCTAGAGGATTTCAACCTTCAATAAATAATTTACCCTGTTAAAGGATTTACAATAAAGACCTTTTAGGATATACCTAGTTAAGGGATTTAACCTGTTGCAACTGTTAGGAAAATAATAGTAACAATGATATGTAGAATGACACTGATTGCCTATCAGATCCATTCTTCTCCTTTTCTCTTTGACATTGTACTGATCTCTTCTTTTTCAATCTTTGATTGATGCACTTTAAAATACGATCACAACCCTAAATCACACGATTTAACAATCCTTATATATATTGTGTTCTCAAGTGGTTTAAGACCTAAAATGTTTCCATCCAAGTCAACACAAAATATTTATCAACCTCCTCTAAATCAGCATCAATCATACCTAACACATCGTCTCTAAATGAAATATACATTAATCATAAATGATAGCCGACCTTAGATCCATTGCCTTAACTGATTCATCATGAAATTTTGATCGGTGACCCAATAGGTACACTATCTTCCACATAAAAAATGTAATTCATTCAAAACATCAAATTAGTTATTGCGATCAAAACCATGCCTTCCTCATACCATATGAATGTCTTCTCTAAGATCGCATCTTCTGATTTTCTCTGCAACTTGACTGCTACCAATTTATCTGACTAAAAATGTTCTTCCTATACATCTCATGTACACCGATCAACACAATTAACTATATTTTTCTTTACCGATCATGTACAGATCTTATCAGTCTCTCCAATCATATTAACTGAACATGTTTCCATCAATGAAAACCAATTATCAATCTACATCTGACCGATCTTCAGATTTCCTCCAAAAACTACCATAAAGCCAACATTCTTTTCCTTGCACCGCATGGCACTACCACTTGGATTTGGGCGACAATGGTGCTAAGAAGTGTTGTGGGCCTAAAGAGGGAAAATGGGGAGAGCGACTGCTAGTGACAATGAATCCTTGCGGGTTTAATCCCACATCGGTGGGATAAAAGAATTTTTGAGTTTATAAATAGGCCCGTGCGTAGAAAGGTAAATGAAATAAGAAGGTTGCCAATAGTTTGTTGCGGGGGTCAGGAGGTGGTTTTTATTTTGGTTGCTGCCTTTCTGATCTAACAAAGAACCAAGACTGCAAATATCTCCGACAAAAAAAACTGACAACATGAATGTCTACGGATCCCCAAAATAATATTTTGACTGCAAAAAAAATAATCCCTGTGACCAAAAATGTAGATTATAATTTTTTTTTAAAAATTATTGGAAAAAATTGTATCGACTACGCAGATTGGGTCGTACAATCCAATTTGCATTTTTTTTCCCCTTAGATATGACTTTTGCTCAAAATAAGCAAATTTATAATCAAAATTTGTCGCAACAACCTCCTAGATGCAATGGTGAGGTCTAATCTTGTTCTTGAGCTCCTAAAAAATGTTGCTCCCTAGATATGAATAGAAGCCCTCCAACGAACAAAGTAAAAGCTCTCCCAAATAGGCTACTCAAGGACGCTCCAGTGACTCTAATACCATGTAAGAATTGCTTTGATGCAATATAAGTATTTTCCCAAGGCAATATACTAAGATCTAGAAGCATAATGAATAACACAAGCAAGACAGAAGATGGACAAGAATAAACTGTATTCTCATCAATATGATCAATATAATGAATCAACTGGATTCAAGAGATAATGGATTGGATCCAATCAACTAGAATAAATTTAATAATATACAATATAGATGTGCCTGCTTATACAGGCAAGGCAATAAGAGGCCATGATAAGGAATTGATAAGATATCACCCACACAAGGTGGAAACACGTCTCTACCAAAGGTGGATCATCCTCAATTATGCAATGAAATATGTGCAACATGTGGAGGATGATAATGTGTAAGAGAACTAAAGGTGTAGCCAACACATAAAGTGGAATGCGATAACTATTATCACCACCTAAAGTAGAATTTCTCCTACACCATGTGCAAATAAAGGTGCAAACTCCTAAGTGTCTCAAATGAAAACTACTATGTATGCATTATCCTAAGTACACATAAGTAAAGTGTAATCATATAATTAATTTATTACACCAACAATCCGTGTAATCCAAAACTTGTCATTTTGGCTTATTTTTTCTTTTATCTTGCATCTAGTCATATTCCTCTAAATTCAACTCATTATAATCATTATAGTAAAGGATCATTGCACCCACTTAGAACTTAAGTCCTACTTGGGCCTAGTGGGTCATTTTCCTTCTATCATGTGTAATATGAAATATGATCAATCCCCCTTGCTTCTCTTTTCTCAATGTACATAAACCTACCTTAACAGTTCAATCAAAAAATAGAACATGGAGCTCAAAAAGAAAAAGAAAAAAATACTTAAGGCCTAGGGTTTAGGTTTTAATAATTAGCAATCTAACAAGGAATCACCATGAAAATACTAGCAAAATTTGACAATCCCAACATGTGCAAAAAACATAACTAACAAAGCATGTTAGTTGACTATCAAAAATCATCATAAAGTTTCTAAACACACTTTCATGGTCACTCAAGAATAGAATCTCATTGTACCTTCTATTATAAGTCAAATTAGACGAGATGGAGATCACATTTACACCAAATTTAGAGAAAGGCTAGGAGTTAATGTGAGTGTTAAATGTTAAACTTAGTTGAGAGAATCTTACATAAATTGAATTTTGTTACAAGGGTAACACAAAATAATAAATCTCTTGCATAAGAAAACTAGCCAACCAAGAAGCTAGTATGCTAACATGCAATTTATTTGAAGAGTTGTCCAATTGAAATTTAATATTAACGACTAAAAATAAACAAACCCTAAACTAGCTCAAGGATTACAATGTTAAAAAATGTATACTCTACAATTTTTTTTTGGGGCACATTTTGATAGGTTTAGCTGATACAATGACTAATGTACAAGCAATATATTCTAGCAAAAAAGGGGCAAATTGCACGAAGCTAATCCAATCACATCTACACATCCCCAAGGATGAATATTGATCCTTAATTTATCCATCCCTTACCTAAGTCAAATTTGTGAAATGTAAAACTAACTCATGTTAGTTTAACAAAGTATTAAAATGACCCCTAAACTTTCAAAATCAAGTTTGAATTTTAGTCCCAACAAACCCCATCCAACTAGATATTATATGTCGATTTGAGCATAAAATTCATTAACTTGTATACTAGGGTGTTGTATTAAGGGCAAACCTTAATTCACTTCAAACTATTTGGGCATGTGAGCATCCATTTAGGAGCTCTTATCCACATTACATCATCACATATAGAGCATCAACATTGCATCACCAACTTAAGTCAATATCAAAGACATTCTCGATGTGTTTACTTGATGTATATGCTTTTCACTAATTTTTAAATCGACAATAAGAATTTGATAAAAAAAAATAAGAACAATATTTAACTAAGAGACTCTTAAAAACAAACTTAGCTATCCTCCAGGCAAAATACACTGCTGTACAGTTTTGGAATTGTAGAAAACACAATAGATTTTTGCAAAAAATTCAGTGTTTGATCTTTATGATCTACATCTTTTGTGTTATAAATCCACAAAAAATCTACTAAAAAAAAGTATGTTTTGAACATTTGTAAATTTTCTCAAAAAAAAAAAAACATTGTCATTTTATGCTATTTATGAAAAGAATAACAAGCGCCCTTAAAAACTATCAATACCACTCCCTTTTATATAAACATAAATAGAAAACATTTTAAACAACAACTTTTAATAAAACATTTCCACATATACAATTTAAACTCCTTGAATGAAGTTAAGATCCATAGGTACAAAAACCAATGTATAAGACCTAAGATTAAGATTGTTATTAATTGCAACTTGATTCCTTTACCTAGGATATGTTAGAAAAGGTTATTTATTTTAAATTTTGCTTTAGAAGATAAACATGATATAATACTAATAAAAGAAATAAATCCTTATGGACAACTCAAGGTCTGAAATCTCTACATCTAATATTGAAAGACAAGCCAAACTGAATCGAAAAGTTTGCCGGAATTCGAACGCCATCTCCCATCCATTGATAATGAAAACACAATGGAGAATAAAATGGCAATGGGTGTATTTGTGACAGTGGCGAGTTTAGTAGGCGCAGGCATTGTCTATGTCCATCGCCAGCAAGAGGAAGAACGTCGGAGCATGCGGTCCGGCCTTCGTAGAGATCAACAATTTTTCAAATCCAATCAAAATCCGCCTCAACCGCATGAAAAAAATTAGTTTCCTGTAAGCGTATCTCAATACTTCAATATTTAATTGTTTTTTTAAGAACATTTTCAGGGTTGAACTGCTTTCGAGCACAAAATATATATCTATAACATTTCACTTTAGATTAGGGCACATACCCATGAGATCAATTTTTTCTACTTATCAAGCAGAATTTGTATGTATTTAATGAAGTGAAGTAGAATGTGTAAGTAGCGAAAAAATAAGCTTGCATGAGAGCAAAACCAACCTTCTTCAATGCACTGCGTACCAGATTATATGGTCAGAATAGGAGATACCACAAAATGAATCTCTGTAACAGACAATCACATCTGTAAAATAATTGAATAGAAAGAAAATATGACAAATTGGGCCTATTTAACAGGCACCGGCATCTGAAAAGATTGAATAGAAAGGAAAATTGGTAAAGCATGTAGCAGATTATAGCATGGCATTGGTAAAGGAAAAGATGGGGAGCCTCCAAACGAATGGTCTCCCCTGATCTTATAAATGATTTGAATTTATTACCTCGTGACCAAGCTCACTGTTAAACAAAAACTCTTCAATCCACCAAACAACTTGATTTCTTGGCCTGATAGACCTTTCTTGCGTGCTTGGCAATTTAGAAGGGAAACAGAAGAGAAAAACAACAGATGGTTTACACTTTACACTCATAGGATAAGCCTAATTTTTGTCCAAGACCCGACAAGATAGTGTAAAACGGAGTTGAGAGTATTAGGAAATTATTATTTACACTGCTTTGGGTGATTTATATCTGCTATTATATATTATCCCTAGTTTATTGGTAGTGCCTACCACCGACAACTAGTGTGTATATCTTGCCACAGAAATTATAATTTTCCACAATTGATCTTGAACTTGGGCATCTTAATAAGCATGGGCTAGTGTTTGAGCCCAGCACCTTCCTTATTCAAAATAAAAACGAGAAATAAAACCTGGATAGGGCCATTATATTTTACAACTCTTCATACATAATGGCCGTCACAACATTCACAATTAAGGGGCATCCTAGTGCATCACATATACAAAGTTACAGAATTTCATTCTTCACAATGCATATAGCAATCTATGATCTATAGTGCGTTTTTCTTCTGAACTCTTGTGCTACTGTGTCCTGACATTCGTTCACCTATTATTGGCAATGGTTGGAGTCTTGTTGGAATATTAGCAATGGGTTGATCATGTTGAATGGGCTGCAGGGATTTTCTTGATTTCCTTAAAGTGTGGGAAATTGGTAATACGACAGAATACACATCAGTGAACCCATCAGCACGATTGCTGCTAATGACACCCTAATAAGCACTGCATGTTTATTTTATGCTGCAGTTAACACTGATTTCTGTAATAGGCTACAATTATCCTATGGTTTCAGCTTTGTGAACTATATTAGTCTGGGTTAAATTTGCTCACGAGTGCCACGCTTTGGAAGACACAACATCAGAGTGATATCTAAAAGTTTCCATAGCTCAAGGCAATATTATAGTGCCACAAAAGAATATCCCAGTTCAACCATGTTTGGATCTTTTTGGCATCCTTTTCTTTGTAACAGGGGGTGTTAGCTATTCTTATCTGCTTCTTGTGAAATTATAGAAATTATAGAGTATTTACTTTTAAGGTCATTAAGAATACCCAGACTTATTTGTAAGTAACTTATTCAATGTAGGCTAAGAGGATATGTTCTCAGAGCATTTGGATTGATAATGCAAGAAGAGTTGAAGGAAACTTGTTTCTTATATCTCTATTGTTATTCTTTTCTCATATATTTAATTTGTTTAAGAAGTAGGAAATGTCTTTACGATAGTTGCATATCTTTTTTGCAACTTTGCATGTGATCAAAGCTTTGAGCTCTTAGGTTTATAGGATATGAATGTTATCTTTTATGTTTTTTAATATGATTATCTTTGTGCCAGTTGAACTGCAGTTTTATTTATTTCTGATTACAGGACCTTGGGTTGTACCTGTATTAATTCTGAAGGAAGGGTGAAACACAAGGCTCCTGACTTTTAATCTTGTAGGAGCTGGTGGGAGGGACAATTATCTTTTCATACCTTTCTTTTATATGCATTCTGTTTAAGGAGTAAATGGCTTTACAAGTATCACATGTCTTGTTTGCAACTTTGCGTGTGGTGAAAGCTTGGGCTCTTAGGCTTATAGGCTGGGAGCCTGACACTGTTATTTTTAATATTTATGCCTTTTAGGATGAATGTCTTTGTGTGAGTTCAACTGCAGTTTTCTGTATATCTGGTCACAAGACCTTGATTCCTTCCTATTATTATTTCGAGGGAAGGTGAAACACACGACTGCTGTCTTTTCATCTAGAGCAGCTAGCAGATGCTTAACCATGGGCCAAACATTCATCAACATATGTATGCATTATGGCTACAATTAGAGTCCATATTTTGCTTTGTCACATACATCTTAAGACATTGTACAGAGTTATAATGGGTTAAACAAATATTGTGTTATTCATTATGGTAATTTTATCTGAAGGTTTTACTTGTTTTCCTATGGTGTCTATGTAGCCAGTTCGTTTTCAATGAGATGCTTTGTATTCAGAAAATAAAGTGTTTATGTTTCTTGTTTATAAATTTATATCATCATATGATCTTAAACCTTTAATTTACTCACACAATGCGATTACTATAAATATTCAGATTATTGAGAGGATTGGTGCACCAATCCATAACAGGAACAGCTACACCATGATAAGAAAATACAGTAGCACTTGCACAACTGAGAATTGCATCTGCATACTCAGATTAGTATTGGATAAAGTCTTCTCAACAATGATAATTGTATTGATTCTAAAAACATATTGGTACATAAGATTAGCGATAACCCTATTTTGTACAAAAGAGGGCATAAACCCTTGACTATGGTTAAAGTTAAAATTAATAGGTAATTATGCTTCTGCTCAATGTAAGTAATCCCACTTAAGCCACTTGAGGACTTATGCAGATGATCCTGTTGGGGAGTAAAACATGACATTTTAAAATCATAACTTAACTTCATAGCTCAACATTCCAGAACAAGCTTTATTCCAAATAGCTCATTAAATTGAATGCCCGGATGTTGTTAGGTCTACTCACGCAGCATGCTTTTCCTGTCATTAGCTTTTACTTAAATGTAGAGGACCCCACCATAGGCACATGTACAAGAAAATGCCAATGTCAGGTCAAATTTATAATTAATGGAATCCACAATACATGTTTATAATGCAGTATAATAGTACTTAAAGAATATGGGAATATTTCTCCCAATTTGAAAATATTGTCAGATTGGTGAAACTCTACCTTTTAAACTGTTATTTGGCCTCTTGAACATTCCACTGTTTATTTTTGTATAATAGTATGAAGATTAGTTCTGTAACTCGCATGGTGTATCATTGTATACTACATCCGTAATAGACATGACTACTGAAACATCAAGAGGATGGAGCTCATGAGCATTATTGAATACAAGGAAAAAATCAATGGACTTCTGATTGAATGCATGCCATTTGCATTAAAAAATAATATACAACACTGCATGGATTTTGAGTCCAACTCTTATTTGTTGTAACTACAAAGCCAGACTAGATTGCTTGGTGACCTCTCATCAACCGATGACATGCAGTATTTCTAAGGAAGCCGCTAGTAGCCCAGACCGGCGACATGATAAAAGTGCACAACATGATGTAACTCTCTTTTATGCAATACCTGGATTTTATCTTGATAGTGTTGATGTCAGTTTTGTACCACTACATAACATATAGGAATTGAATACTTGATACAGGATATCAAACACTCAACCCTCTCTTGAAAAGTAATTACTCATGAAGAATCATGAGAAAACTCCAAGGTTCCTTACACCTGTGGATCCTAACTCAGTTATATTGATGTGATTTGCTGGTTAATCACGTAGGCGGGCTTACGTTGTTCATTCAAGGATATCAGATTCTTGTCATGATGATGATGGGACTTAGCTTTTCAATGTATATTCAACAGATCTATCTCCTTAATTTATATCACTTCCAACTTCACTCATCAAAACTCTCACTACTAAACTACTCACTGCTTTGCTACTACTCCTATGGAATGGAAAGATTAGCAAATGGACGGGGATCCGAACCTAATGAAAGCTTG
>MU224040.1:10913-30536 GCA_018584345.1 Thuja plicata | reverse complement strand
CTAATAAGATATTAAGAAATTAAATAAACTTAGATTAGAAAACAACTATGAACATCCACCAAACAAGTGCAAAAACATGATACAAAAAGACTAAAATGGATAGCTAATCTTGCTTCTTTACTTCTTTTCAAATTTTTTTTTTTAAAAAACTTGGAAAATTTCTTCCCAAACTTGAAAAAATTCATCAAAATACAAAAAAATCCATTAAAAGACTTGATAATAGGATCAAATGCTTACCTTAGATGAAGAAAACGTCTTTGTGGAAGCAATCCCTTGCCCTACGATCGATCTCTTTCAACAAGAGTCAATTTGCCTTCAACAAGCAAAAATGGAGAGCAAATGAAAACAAATGTCTGCTGCAAAACAAATTGATAAAGAATGTTTGGAAGACCTCTTTTAGGGTCGTTTTAGGGTTTAGAAGGGAAAAATAGATTAAAATAATCTATTCTGCACATGTTTTATTGTTGTTTAAGTGGCAGAAATTTAAAAAAAAAAAATGAAAAATGCATTTTAAAAATTTTTCTAGGCGTTTTTAGCCCGAATGCGCCCAGATGCCCTGTGGGTGCCATCCGAAAGCACATCCCAGGCGCCCGGATGCCTGTGGATGCTTTTGAGAAGCATCCACAGGCATCTGGGCGCCTGGGATGTGCTTCCAGACAGCACCCAGACAACACCCGTTCCAGCACCCGCATCCGTCCGCACCCGAATCCGCATCAGGCCTAAAACAGGGCGCATCGGTATCTAAGTTTTTTTCATCTATTGCCTATTTCCAATTTTTCTGGTTGATGGCACAAAATTTGAGACTCGTGCAAGTGAAGCTACAAAACATTCTTGTACCACAGTTTTGCATATTGCACTACAAATCTCCATACATCTTGTGCTTCACGAAATGTCAACGAACAGTGATGAGAATTTTCTGCTCATGAAGTCCATGTCAACCAGTAGCAACTAGAAAATTTTCTGCTTATGAAGTCCACATCAACCAGCAGCCACACATTATTTGGTGAGACGTCACCCTTTCCACAAAGCCAGGAAGAGAATGTTAAGTAGCTGGCATAGAAATGGTTTCTACGCATCATTTTGAATCTTGTAACCATCTTGCAATTATATTCTTTTGGTTCTCTCATTGTGATCAAAGATTTGGAAGAACAGTGAGAGTGAGATATATAGGTTTACTGTAACACAGTCCTGATGTCATTACAAGCATTCTCAAGCTTCAACCCATAGGATAATAGAACTTGGTCTAAGTCTAGCATTACACAAAACTTGGTCTAAGTCCAACATTACACACTTGCATACTCTTATCCTATTCATGGTGAGTAAAAGAGCATCCATTGTTTGCTGTGTGTTGTATTCTATTGAATGTGTAGTAGTTTTTAAGTTTGTATTTAAATTCACATCGCATGTTCAATACAGTATTTTAGCAAATTTAGTTTTCTCATCGGCTTGGTTGCCCTTTGTGCAACTCTTGAGCCCACAAGAATCATTGATATAAAAGTTGAATGCTTGCATTGTCTTCACAAAACTTAAAACTTAGCCTCATGTATGCACACCATTCATTTTGTTCTTAGTGGATCACAACTTGACTATGGTATTGTTGTCAAAAACAATTTATCATAAAACATTGTGCCGTAGCAACTGTGGCTAATTATGTTAGTTCAAGCCTTGAAAGTTCTTCCATGAAGTTTGAGAAGAGAAAACATTGTGTTTTCCACTTTTGGGAGCTAATGCTCCACAATTGGGTCCAATGGCACCATCTTCACCTAAAACTATTCCTTTCTAGGACTAGAATCTATTCAAGATACAAGTCAATTTTAACAACTCAAGTTTCCATGGTAAGAATTATATCAAGTTGTTAGATGAATGACTTCAATAGTTGGAAGGTAACTACACCATCGATAGGATCATTGGTGCTAAAAAGATCAAATTTACAACTTTGAAAATCTTTCTTTCGGTCCTTTATTGGTGGGCACCTTACAATGTGAAGAATGAGATTGAATTTGACATAATGATAACTCTTAAGCACTACAATGTTTCGTATAAGAAGTTTTCGATGTTGAGACAAAAGGAGCATATTCCTTTGGATAGCACAAATGAGTTGTGTGTGTTCTATGCATGCTTGATTTTTTGTGAAAGAGAATTTATACAATGTTGTGGAATACCCAAGTGGACTCAATCCCAACATTCAAGTTGTTATATGGTTCATATTTCTTGAAACTTTAGGAGAAGACTATTCACTTGTTGTCAAGATTGAGTAACAATCAAAGAAGCAAAAACTTGCATCCTTGTCTTTTGGGCCATTTCTTAGCAAAAGAATTCAACTGATTGATGCTCATATTGTGAAATAACAATCTCGTAGTAACTACTAAACTAAAGGCTGTGGCCTTGAAGCAAGAAAAAGGGAAAGGAAAGAAGTGTAGTCATTACAAAGTTGACACCAACAACAAGGGCTCTCCTTGTTCAAACTTTATAGTTAAACGAGGAAGAGAAAAATTCAAATTGTGATTTGCAACTTGTTTACATTTTAATGCTCAACTAACACTTGTTACTGTTGAAGAAGTGGCTTTTACACCACAAATGTTGGGTCAAAGGGCATTGTCTTCATGTTTGCAAAGACAAAGGGAAGTGAGAAGAATGCGATT
Source organism: Thuja plicata (assembly GCA_018584345.1). Taxonomy (NCBI): domain Eukaryota; kingdom Viridiplantae; phylum Streptophyta; class Pinopsida; order Cupressales; family Cupressaceae; genus Thuja; species Thuja plicata. The sequence goes on along the minus strand of MU224040.1, from coordinate 27,894 downwards.
GCTTTCGACATCGGAAAACCCTTTTGAAAACAAAATCAAATTCATAGCTAGATTCACTTTGATGGTTTCTATTTGGATTTAATATCAAAGATACTCACTAATGCACATTTGCATAATATCCTAGCGTGAATCCATTGTAATGTTACTCCATTGCAAACTTGTGATATTTTTCTTGCCAACTACTTACATGATCATGATGCAACCTATGTAGCTAATTTGCAATGTTGGTCCATCAAGATCAAGTAAATTTACAGATACCAGAGTCCCCCTTGAAGACAAGCATTTCTTGGTATTTACAAAACTACACAAAAAAAATGTTTGATTGTAAATGGCTTGATCACAGTTCGAGTGGGGAAATTGCAAATTCAGACACTTACATAGGATAACTACAAAACTTACAATGCAACATCATCATTTTGACAAACCTCTTGCAATAATGTAGTATTGACTTTGGCTTAAATTCAAATACTTACATAGGATAACTACAAAACTTACAATGCAACATCATCATTTTGACAAACCTCTTGCAATAATGTAGTATTGAATTTGAAGAGCCTAGAGTTATTCCTACACATTGTTTTGTCAGGCATCAATTCAATCTCATTCCAATATAACTACTTCCAAGCATCACTCTTTAGCACAAATCGGTAGTCCAATTCAATCTCTACTTGTGGTAGTCCAATCAAAGACTATCCTCACCCAACGATAGTATATTATGGTGTCTGTCCATTACCATGCATTCAACAAAGTCATTGGAAAATATGGCATCCTCTACTTTGTCTCAATCATCTTTTTTATTAGCTTGATGTTGAACTCTTAGATACAATTTTTACCAAGCTCTTGTCGACCCAATAGATATTTAGAAGTCTAAATTGAAGACTAAGGAAGGTATGTATTAGTCCATGGTGATGCTTTTTGGATTAATCAACACACTTGCAAATTTCATGTAGCTCATGAATGATGTTTTGCCACCCTTAACCAACACCTTTGTGATCATCTATTTAATAGATGGTTTTTTGTATTGCTGTTTGTATTCAACCATGTAGGGAAGACAATGGGCTTGGATTCGTACCAATGATTGGCTAATATGGTTGGGTTTGTTCATTACTTCTTTTTATACTCATAAAATGAACTTGTTACAAAAATTTGCTCATGCTGCTCTTGTTTTGCTAAAGTCATTAGGCTACAAGATTTTGTGTGGATTCAATTTTCTTTTCATGGTTTGTAATGCCTCATCTGAAGGATCAAGGAAAAATTTAACAAAAAATCTTTTTTGAAACATAACAACCACAACACCAAAGATATGACACATGTCACACTTACACAACAACATGCACACAAGTGTCGCAAGGATCAATACGACACAAAGGTAAGGACAACAAGAATGATGTCTCCACTACATAAGCAAGGAGACACTAGCAAACGACTAAAGAATCATGGGACAACTCACTAAAATAGAAACGCAAGAGAGGATGATACCTCAACAACGATTGGGTACTAACCCACAATTATGTTCTCCCACAAGCACACACAAAGATGGAATGACAAAGTCATCATCCTTAAATCCACATTGAATCAAGTTCAACAACACTTAACAATATATATAAATTGACACCAACGAAGAAGTGTCTAGAATTCAATATTGCTTGACTAGACACCAAATCAACTCATTTTTGAAGCAAGTAGTAGGATTAGGATAGAATCAGCTCAATCCACTCAACAATAGCCTAAAAATATCTCAAACAAAGGCCAACCTACACTAGAGGTTGCCTAACTTGGAGGCAAAACTCTATGTCGAATGGAAGGACAAGTCATTTTCAAGCCACTGCACGCTTCTCAAGGAAAGGAGATGCCCTAATTCTCAATTCAAGACACTTGTCCACATCATGACAACACTGAGAAGTCTCCGCAGACCAAGGGGATAAACTTTCATACACATGGTCACCCAAGGAAACAATCGACCAAAGCTTATTGACAATGAAATTGCAGAATTGGACACCCACAAAAGTCTAATGTCCAAAAGGGACACTTACACCTAGCGTTAGAGTCTTAGATTAGAATTGGTGTCCAATTCTAGTGCTAGTGTTAAGGCCAACAAATAATCTAGAGTTAGGGATTGATCACCAAATACCCCAAGCACCAAGTACTCGCTCATAGAGGTCTTCAACATCTCATACATTCGAAAACAACAAAACTTGACTTGGGGAAGAACTAGAGTGTTTATAATATGGCAGTGAACAACTAAGATGGGGGAAGGGGTGAATTAGCTGTTCCCAAAAACTTCAAACTTCAAGTCCTTAGTTCTCAAAACCCTTAAACTTGAATAACCTAATTATGATCTGATTAAATAAAATATGAAACATGCATGCATCCACAAATCAGAATCACATCCACACAATTTGACACAAGATTTTTATCATGGAAACCCTATTAGGGGAAAAACCATGGTTGAGTTGATTACCCACAATAAGTAAATACCTTGTTAGAAGTATAAACCTATCACAATGTATGGGGAATGCACATGCATTTAGGCTCACTTCCTAGAGCTCACTGCTCAAGTGAAACCTCATGCTACAACCCTGAAGAAGGCTCACTGCCTTACAATTCTATCACTACAATGATATAAAGTGTTTTTGAAATGGATAACAACATCTACCTTATGACAAAGTCAACTCCATTGAAGTACAACAAAGATCTATGATGTAACTCTCTCTGACTCCTTCAGAAGAGCAATTTAGCCTTAAAGAGATCTCAACCACTGCTCTGCAAGCAATCTCTGGCGTTCACATCCGATCTTCCACTTCCGCGCCCACTCATTTTGCCCTAATTCATCATCTTATATCAATAACTAGGTTGTCCAAACCCAATTCACCATCTCTTCAAAAAATTGCAACAAACTCATGTTCAAATCCATCTCTGCCCGTCAAATCATAGCCATGACCTATAACAACCACCTCAAGATCATAAAGCTCCCAAATTTCACAATTTACCTCTCATGCAACACGATTTACCAACACAGTCGCCCAAGAACAATAATAATATTAATATTGTCTGAAAATTTCACCAATTTGATCCTTCTGATACATGTGTATCGCCAACTCATCAAGCGCATACTTCAAGAACATCCTATAACATCATGATAAACACTCAAACACACAAATCCACCACAACCATTGGATTTGCAAACCTTTTTTTTATTGAACCTCAAGAACACTGTCAACAAGGCTCTGAGACAATAAAAATATGCCAGGCAGACCTCTGAAGTACAAACCCTCTAAATTTAAGACACCTGAGTATGTCCCAAACACACTCCTAGGTTCGCTCCAAGAAATTCTAACTTGGTTGTGAACACGAAACCTCTTTTTGTCTTCCTGTCAACACTGTTTGTCACTCTATCCACCAGTCACCAATTCTAACCTTGAATCATGCCCAAATATTTATGATATCCTTTGAAACTTGGAGTGAACTAAGTACTGATATTCTTCAACAATATCCCACGTGTGTGACTTCATACCTGCAATTTCTGAACCTCACCGGACCTATGAACATCTCGTTCCACTAGCTAACTTGCAACAGTTAAGTTAGCAACAAACAAATAACTCTTCTAATCAATTCTTTTGATTCCTCTTATTCCTCTGATATGTTGACATCAATGAAACAACATCAATCATCCCAATACCCCTAGCACCAAGGACTCGCTCACAGAGGTCTTCAACATCTCATGCATTCAAAAACAACAAAACTTGACTTGGGGAAGAACTAGACAACTAAATCCCTTGAGTGCTAGACACCACAATAAAATGAAAGGATAAGATGGAAAGGTGTGTAATGACCTTATCCATTCTCTTAACTCCCGCCCTAGGCCAAAAGACATAAGGCTTGACAGTTAGGACCCAAAATGACTCTTACAAGACTTCACAAGACACTACAAGAGGGTCTATTTAGCCCAAAAACTTTACAAGATCTTGGAACAAGTATCTAGAACCAAGAATAGGACACAACGAGTATAGAGCATCGCCCAAGATGAATCCAAGATTCATTAAGTTCATTTTAGATCCAAATTGAAAGATTCTAAAGTTTATTTTATCCAATCTCATGAAAACTAAAAACTAAAAGGCATACAAGAGATCATGCATAAGAGAGGACATTTAAGTGAATAATATTATGCATATTAATATGGATCTGATGCTCGGGGGAGATGATAGTTGTTTGTGTACGGTTGGGAGGGCAATGACATTTCCCGTGGTGAATCGAGCATTGTAAATTCAACATGGTATGAGAGCAGGCTCAAATATAGGGGAAAATAGTTGATTTTGTTTGCGCTATTGGTAATCGATTCTGAGATGTCGGCCGTTGAGGCTTCTCGCGAGGAAAAGAAAATCTGAGATGAAAAAAATCTAAGTTGTCGCCCGTTGAGGCTTCTCGCGAGAAAAAGAGAAAAAAGAAAAGAAGCTAATCCAGTACAGAAGTAATCAACAACATTGATCGGAGGCTCGATTCTACTGAAATCTGCATCAATGACATCATATGACCGTGAAAACAACGTTGTCTCTTTTGACATCGTCATCACTCCTCTGAGAATCACCAACGATAGTTTCTACTGCAGGAAGCATAGTCGTTGCACAATTTCAGTATATATGCCATTGTGATATGTTAAACATGGGTTCCAGTCGTGACATAATTTTTTCAATTTCATGATTGCGTAATGTGCAGTCAGACATTCACTACTACATAGGAGGGTATTTAAGACATTATTTTAAGACGGAATAAACATTTTGTCTTAAATATTTAAAATTAAAAATTAAAAATATTCATTTGTTTTAAATTAAAAGTTGAGACAAAAGGACATGCATTTTAGCCGAGACATGCAAAAATTAAGACATGTATTTTAGCGGCAAAGGACAGAGCACTGGCGCGAAGAATTTTAGCATATCTAATTTGTTAAATATTGTTCATCTGTTTTACCACGCCTATATTTTGCTGAAGAAGTGAGAAGTGTTTGAAAAATCTAAAGCCGGGTCATTTGAGTAAGACTGCTCTGTATCTACTTTGCCACAAGAATTCCTTCAGTCCCTATATTTTCCATTATCTTGTCGGTCTATCCATTGCCCTATTTTTTTATTCCACCATTTCGTCTTTGGACGAAGCTGACATTTTCTGAGTTATTCTTCTTTCTGAATCTCGAAAAGGGCATATTGCAGTAATTGATAGCAATTGGGGCGACATGTCCAGGTCCAAAGCACTGCTGTAATAGGTCCCTATAACAACACCGAGGTAGGCACCCATCATATTCCCTAAGTGTATTTTATAGATTGATTCATTTAAGTGACAAGGTTTACCAAAATTATTAAGGAATTCTCGTAAAGATGCAGCGGATATCAAAAGCCCTAGTGAGATTTTCTTTTTGGATTCTATAAATTTTGGTTGTTGAGATTTTCTTTTTCGTTTCTATAAATCTTAAATTGTTTATATAAAATTTTGAAACTATTCTAGAAAATTCTCAGCATTTTGAATGCTACAGTACGGGCTCTTTATACAAGGGTGCAAAATGAAACCCCTGCTTGTAGATGATGACAACTTGGAATTGGTGTTTCTTGTTCGAATTATTGAAAGGGGGGCCGAGGGGTTAGATTAATTGCGGGGCTTTGCTAGTTGCAGATTTTTCGAGTGTGTGAGTTTATGCTTCCTTCCCTGCTCCAGCTACCCTTGTTTATGTTCCCATCTAGGAATCTGCTTCTGGGTTTCAATCTTTAACTGCTCGTGAAGGAAGGCCAAATATTTTTCTACCAGACAGAGCTGCTAAAGTTGCTTCACCCTCTTTGCCCACACCAAACAGATCTGAAGAAAGGTGTTAACCAGAAGAGGTAGGGCCGGGAGGGAACGATTTCTGGGATTTCTATCTATCCATCCGTAAAGAGGAAAGGAGAGGGACGAGCACCTGTATTGCTTTAATTGCTACGATTGAATAAGCAAGAACACTATGAGGATTTTCCCAACATCCTCCCTGCCTATGCTAAAACAGGAGCTTTGGAACATGGTATGGCTGTCCCTTAGAGAATGAAGAATTTTTTTAGACTTCGTAGTTGCAATTGCCTTAGTAGACATGCTTACAAAATTGAAGCATAGAAGCATAGATAAAGCATGCAAACTGTTTGACATAATGCATGAAGAAAATATTGTCATGGCATGTAAGAATTGTAGGATATGAAAAAAAAAATTTGTTGACTGTAGATACATATTTCAGTTGTAACTGCATTGGTAGATTTGCAAGCAAAACGTGGACAAACAAGGCATGAAAACTATTTTACAGATTGACTCAAAAAATATGGTCTCACGGCAAGCTATGATAAGCACAAAATGGATATGTTGAAAATATACACATGCATGTACATATACATGTGTATATTTCTATTTTTGCAAATACTGTTGGCAGGTGTAAAGATTTCAGAACCGTTTCCAAGATCTTCACTAGTTGTGCCAATGGGAACTTTGGAACAGGGTATGGACATCCCTCAAAGATAGAGGAATTTTGTCTAATAGTGTAGTTGTGATTTCCCTGATCGAATACATATTGTGGAAGAATATCAAGAGGCATGTGAACTTTTTGACTGGATGCCGCAAAGAAATGCAGTTTCATGAGATGCCATGGTTGCAAGATATGCACAAAATAGATTGTCCTAACAATCACCTCTCAAAAATTATTTCAATCATTCTCTCTCCAAATTTCCAGCTCATTTTATGCTCAACATCTGTACACATATATTCAATATGCAGTTACATTTTATACCCAACATTTGTCCTTAAAAATTTAAGACTCAAAAGAAAAAACTAAAGATGACGTATTTCACACTCACATATTTGAACCAAAATGACAAATTGTTAGATGTAGAATTAGTTCTAAATAATAAGACTTACTGATTATAGAAAAAGACATAAAATAAAATTATTTGACAAATTCTAAAAAATGTATCTTATACATTATACAATATAAAAAAACAGTGTAATCAGTGTATTTCTGTGTTGTTTCATTAAGAGCCTTTGAAAGATAGACAACGTATTTTCTTAGAGAAGCCTGGTCACTAAGAATTGAATCTATCACTTTTTGTTTTACTTCCTTTTCTTTCACCAACTTCAATATCTTTTGGCTCAGCTCATCATTCTTCATTGTAACCTCTGCATACTGTAACTTCAACAATTCCCTTTGCCTTCCATTTTCCTGCATTACTTCATTGTGGGTTTCTTCCATCTCTTCCAAACATATATTCAATCATGAATATCCTTCATTAGCTTTCTATTTTCATCCCTAATTTTTTTCAACTCCTCCACCTGATTAACAATACCTTTGTTATAATGAGCAGTTACTGTATCAAACACCCACTTTTCTGCTTCCAAAACACCTTGTAGTTCAGATACCTGAGCCTTCATCACTTTTTTTCTTCCTCCATATTTTCATGTCTTTCCTGAAGCTCATCTAAACTTCTACTCAAATCAAGAACTTTCTTCTTGAGTTGAGCATTGTCATAACTTAATTCATCATTCTTCTTAGCTTCCAAACATGGAGGACCTACCTCTGTTATAATCACCATTTTCTCTTTCAATTGTGAAATATAATCCTCCACATTATTTTTAACTGAGTTCATTGTTAGGAACTCAGATTCCTTTTCTATAAATCCCCTTTTATAGCTCTTCTCATCTTCTTTCTCTAGCATCTGTTTTTCAATCTCCTCTTCAACTTCATTGAATTCTTCCACATTTTCTTTTTTCTATGACAAATCATTACAGTTTCTTGTAGGTGCTTCCAATTCTTGAGATGTAATATATATGTCTTGTTTTAACTGTAAAATGGTGTCTTCTACTTTGAATTAATCTTCTTTCTTTTGGATTTCTTGGTTCATCCTTCTCTCAAGATGTTTCATGTGTCTTCGAGTCTTCACAATGAAAATAAAACTCCATATGATGCCTTTTGCAACATATTTTACCCTTCCTTTATACCCATATTTTCTATCTCGTGAAAGCACTTTACACATGATGACAAATAAATGTAACTATTCATTACATTCATGTAAAAGTATTCAACACATAAGTGAAATCATTCTCTGCATTTTAATCTTAGAATAATTCTCTCGTTAAAAGAATTTGATTAACTTCCCCTCTTTTGACAGAAAATTCACATCTTCTTAACTGCAACTTATGTGTATTCACTTATTACCCTTTCAGATAATTACACAATTTTCCTCCATTGACATATCTCCACTACATTATTTGCAACTGCATTTTATTCACTCATTTTTAGATACTTTGTAAAATATTTTATGTCTGTTTTACACTCAACTAGCTTTGCAAATAAAATATTCCCCTTATTGGCCAATAGATTATTGCAAGAAAGATGCATGTATTGCAAATTTTGTAGATCTACTAGTGATGTAGGGATTGGCCCCTCAAATGCATTTGAAAAAAGAGTTAAATATTCCAACCATTCACAGCTTGTCATTGCATTGGGAATGCCACCTGGGAAATTATTTTTAGAAACATCTATGGCTAAAATCATAGTCATTTTGCTCATTTCCAAAATAGAGCCTTGCAGGGAATTTCTGGAAACGTTAAAATAGAACTGGAGATTCTCAAGTCCTGCAACTTCAGGAATTATATTTCCTGTTAGTTTGTTGTGCGCCAAGTTCACCAATTTTAAAGTCTTGCATCTCCCTAAACTGGTAGGTATTTTCCCTGATAGCTGATTGTGATCAAGATTAAGCCTTCTTAATTGTGGATGGTCACTAGGATTTCAAGGAATTTACCCAGAAAGCATGTTCTTACTGATTGACAACAATCCAAGCCTTTCTAAGCGGCCAAAACTTTCTAGAATTCTTCCATGTAAGTTTGGAAGTCTAGCGAGTGCAGAAATCTTTCCAGATTTGGAAGTCTACTGAGTGCAGATGGAATAGTGTTAGGAACCTGTGTGTCCCTTCTGTTTATTTGGTTAGTGTAGTGTTGTTGGATGCATATGCTTTGTAATTCGTCCCGTGAGTATATTTTATTATCCCACATGCATAGGTAGTAATACTCCTCTAGATTATACTTAGTATATAAGTGTGTGTTGAGGCCTTTGAAGGTATTGACGAATTTATTGTATTGAGCTTGCTCAAAGGAGGTTACCCCCTCGAAGTGGCCCGCAATCAATAGACTCACTTTGAGTTCTACTGCTGCTCTATATTCATGTTTTTTCGTGCATGTTGATCACATTGCCGCAGGAGGTTCTTCTCATCTGGTATCAGAGCACTTTCTTGGGCTCGTTGGGTGGAAATTCTGTCAAATATTTTTTTTCGTCATGGCCTTCAGGTGCTGTGTTAATTACAATACTTCTTTTTTGTTTGCATCTGGGTTCATTCCAAATTACAACAATTCTTGTTCTTACAGTAGTTCATTTTAGTTGTTATTATTCGAGTGATTTCCCCTAAGCTGATTGTTTCAAACAAATTAAAAAAAAGTAATTTTTTTTTCATTTTTAAGCCATAGCTTCCTTGCTTTCTTCCTGTTTCCTCTCAAAGTTCCCCAGAACCCCCGAAATACCATTCCGCATAATTCCTTCCTTGACAACCCTACCCCAAATTCCACATATCGAAGCCCTAAATCCCTTATTTATCTAATTTTAGGGTTTGCCCTTACTTTTTCGCTTCTCAACCTATCACCACCAAATCTGGCCACAAGGTTCATTTCCTAATTATGGTCCTTTGTCCCTCTTGGACCGCTCTTCCCATTCCGTCTCCCCACCCCTGAAACCCTCAATTTTATTTTTCCCTTCATCAGAAAGTGTCCAACCACTCGTCAAACCCCCATTAACCATCTGCATTTTGCCCAAATCCAAGTTTTCCCTAACTGAAAAAGTTTTTGTTTCTATTTTTCTACCCATTTCAAAAAAAATAAAAAAAATTAAAAAAATCCTGCTATATGATTGTCGCCCGTGCAGGAGCAAAAATCATGGAGGAGGAACTTGCATCCCTCAAGACCAAACTTCAAGATCTGGATGACAAATTTCTCGGTCTCACTCTTCTGCATTCAACCATGAACCGAAACCATTCGGGAGACGCTGGGTTTTCTTCTAGCAATTTTCGTGGACCGAAGCTTGATTTTCCTCGCTTCGATGGTGTTGATCCAACTGGATGGATTTACCGGACAGAGCAATATTTCAGCTTGCATAATACTCTGGATATCAACAAAGTCCCGCTTGCATCTTTTCATTTGGAACATGAAGCTCTTCAATGGTTCCGTTGGTACATCAAGGCTCATCAAGACCCAATCTGGACAGAATTGTGCACACTCCTTTTGCAGTGCTTTGCCCCTAGTGCTTTTGATGACTTCACAGGAGCACTCACTAAACTTCGCCAAACAAGCACAGCAAGAGAATACCAGACAAAGTTTGAAAAATTAGCTAATCACATAGAGGGATTGTCTGATGAATTCTTCCGCAGTTGTTTTGTCAGTGGTCTGAAGGATGCACTTCGATCTGAAGTGAAAATGTTCCGGCCCACTACAATGATGGAAGCCCTTGGGTTGGCTAAGTTAGCAGAGGACAAGATTAGTGCTCTACAATGTTCCAGATCCAATTTTGTTCCATTTCGAAATACGGGTTCTCCACACCCTCAAGTCACGCCAGCCCCGAGAACATCTCCTATCAAGCACTTGTCTGAAACAGAGATGCGGGCCCGTCGAGAAAAAGGGCTTTGTTATAATTGTGATGAGAAATGGTCCTGGGGCCATAGATGTGTTCAACAAAAGCTCTATCTCTTGGATGTGGATTCTCCACCTGAATTGGAAGAGTATGTAGATGCTCAGGAAACAGTAGATGATGAGGTTGAGCCTCAACAACTGCTTACTAAACCTCCTTCGCCAGAAGCCCAACCATAAATATCTGTCCATGCTTTGGCAGGACTCACTACCCCACAAACCATGCGGGTCCAGGGTTACTTCAAGAAGATCCCTCTTACTATACTCATTGATTCAGGTAGCACTAATAACTTCATTGACCCCCGAATAGCCAAACATGCTGATTGCTTTGTACATCCCTGTTCTAGCTTTGAAGTCATGATTGCCAATGGTTGTTGAGGATATCCCTAAAACAACCTTCCACACACATGATGGTCACTATGAATTTTTAGTCATGTCCTTTGGCCTCACTAATACATTTTAGGAAGTGATGAAAAAAATATTTCGGCCCTACCTCCGAAAATTCATTATGGTCTTCTTCGATGATATCCTCATATATAGCAAAACCTGGGCTAAGCATCTCCATCATCTGGAGCTCGTAATGCGACTTCTCTCTGATCATCAACTCTGTGCGAAACAATCTAAATGTGTGTTTGGCCAGGAGGAAGTGGAGTATCTCGGGCATATTGTTGCACACCAAGGGGTTCAGATGGATCCTACAAAAATAGATGCCATGAAAAATTGGCCGCATCCTCAAACTCTCAAGAGCCTTCAGGTTTTTTTGGGGCTGACTAGCTATTACCGTAAGTTTGTCAAGAATTACGGGAAGATTGCGGCACCATTGACATCTATGTTAAAAAAGGATGCTTTTACCTGGACCCATGTTGCTGAGAATGTGTTTGAACAACTGAAGCAAGCTATGTGGAGTACACCTATTCTCACTATGCCAGATTTTTCCAAGCCCTTCACTATTAAGAGTGACGCTTACTGGGTGTTGTTCTCCTTCAAGATGACCATCCTATTGCATTCACTAGCAAAGCCATTTTTGGTAAGAATCTAGCCCTATCTACATATGAAAAAGAAATGATGTCTATTTTGCATGTTGTACATAAGAGGCGACCATACCTCCTAGGGAGTCATTTTTGCATCAAGACCGATCACCAAAGTTTGAAATATTTCCTGGAACAACGAGTATCCTCCCCTGCACAACAAAAATGGGTCAGCAAACTCATGGGGTATGATTATGAGATCACCTACAAGAAGGGTAAGGAAAATATTATGGCAGATGCTCTTTCTCGCACATTTGATGATCAAGCTTCCCTTTTAGCTATTTCTATGCCAATTCCCAATTGGTTAGAATCTGTTCAGTAGGGCTATGTCAGTGACTCTTCTTTATCTCAAATCATTCACCAGTTGGCCAATAATCCTTCTGCTGTACCACATTACTCTTGGGATGGTGCTTCTCTCTGATACAAGGGGTGTCTAGTGCTTCCTCAGAATCCAGATCTGCAACATGCTATCTTTTATGAACTCCATGCTTCTCCTTCGACTGGGCACTCTGGGTTCCTCAAAACTTATGAGCAGGCAAGGTGAAACTTCTTTTGGAGAGGAATGAAATAGATGATTCAACAAATGGTGGCTGAATGTGATACCTGCCACGCCACAAGGGTGAAATGACCCTCCTTCCTGGCTTGATGGAACCCTTGCCCATCCCTACACGGATTTGGACTGATATTTCTATGGATTTCATTGAAGGGCTTCCTAAATTAGGCGGCAAGACAGTGATCTTGGTTGTGGTTGATTGTCTCTCCAAATATAGTCATTTTTGTGCCCTCAGCCACCGCTATACTGCCTCCTCAGTTGCACAACTCTTCATTAACCAGATCTTCCGTCTTTATGGCCTCCCTTCTTCCATTGTCTCAGATCGTGATGCAACTTTTACCAGTCATTTTTGGACTGAACTGTTTCAGTAAACTGGCACCAAACTGAAGATGAGTTCGGGGTATCACCCACAAACCGATGGTCAGACCAAAATGATCAACAAGTGCTTGGAAACTTATCTTCGCTGCTTCACTTCCGAACAACAACATCAGTGGGCTAAGTGGCTTCCTCTTGCTCAATGGTGGTACAATACCTCTTACCACACTGCATCTAAAATGACTCCATATGAAGCAGTCTATGGTCAGGCACCTCCAGTGCTCCTTCCCTACACTCCTAGTAGCTCACTAGTTCAGGCATTTGACAGAGTTCTCTGCACCAGGGATCATATTCTTTGCACCTTACAGGATAATCTTCACATGGCCAGAAATCGAATGAAACAATAGACAGATCAACACCGTTCTGAGCACTCTTTTCAAGTTGGGGATATGTTTTTTCTTCGTCTACAACCATACAAGCAATCCTCCCTAAGCTTAAAGGGCGTCATAAGTTGGTCCCAAAATTTTATGGGCCATATAAGGTTCTACAGAAGATTGGTTCAGTTGCTTATAAACTGGAACTTCCTCCTTCCCGCATTCATCCTGTATTTCATGTTTCTTGTCTCAAGCAAGTTCTTGGCACCAACGTCAAAGCACAAACTTCTCGACCTGAAATGGATAAGGAAGGATCCATTATATTGGAGCCTGAGGCAATCCTTGACCGACACACTTGTCAGCTTTGCTCTCGCTCCATCTCTGAGATCTTGATTCAGTGGCACGAAATGCAACCAGAGGATGCTACATGGGAACCCCTTCTTCAGATCCAACAACAATTTCCACACCTTAAGCTTTGAGGACAAAGCTTTTTTCTAAGAGGGAGGGGATTTTAGGAACCCGTGTCCCTTCTATTTATTTGGTTAGTGTAGTGTTGTTGGACGCATATGCTTTGTAAGTCGTCCCGTGAGTATATTTTATTATCCCACATGCATAGGTAGTAATACTCCTCTAGATTATACTTAGTATATAAGTGTGTGTTGAGGCCTTTGAAGGTACCGACAAATTTATCAAATTGAGCTTGCTCAAAGGAGGTTACCCCCTCGAAGTGGCCCACGATCAATAGATTCACTCTAAGTTATACTACTGCTCTATATTTCTGTTATTTCGTGCATGTTCATCACATTTCTGCAGGAGGTTCTTCTCAAATAGTACTATTGAATCGGTTTACATCTAGGCCTACTCCCACCAAGTTTGTCAGGTTACCTGTCTCATCTGGTATGGTTCCCCAATTTCATTTGACCCCAATCATAAATATAAGAGTGATTTTGAAAGGTGACCAACTAAAGTGGACCAGTAAGATAATTATCTTTCAAACGAAGATTTTCCAAGATTGAACAATTGGTTAAGACTGTTATAATTGACAAACCATTCCTTCCACTCACAATATGATTTTCCCCCAAACCCAACCATATCAGTTGTTGCATTTTCCCAATTTCTAGAGGTATTGTGTTGCTCAGCTTGTTGGTTTTAAATTCCAACACTTGCAGTTGAGTCCAATTACCCACTGAGCTGGGTATTTCTCTAGTGAGTTGGTTTCTCGCCAATAACACTTTTTGTAACTTTGACAACCTAATAGCCCCAACATTTGGAGATGAGTAGAATTTGAAAGGGTGAAGATTAAACTAGTTTAGCTAAGTAACCATACCCAACTCGGTAGGAATACCACTTTGGAGTGTATTTTTAGACAAATCAAGGATATTTAAAAAGAACATGTTTCCCAAGAAAGGTGGGATAATGCCTATCAATTTGTTTACTCCTAATGCCATGATTTCTAAATTTGAAACAAGACTAGATTTAGAGGGAGTGCTTCCACTTAAATGGATAAACGACAACCGAAGCCAGGTCAAGTGAAATAGTCTTCCAAGTTGATATGGAATATGGCCCTAGAAGCTATTTTTTTGAGATCAACTACTCTAAGGAAGGAAAGGTTTCCAAGAAAGGGAGACATTGGGCCAAAATTTGCATGTCTGATATCTTCTACAATGCCACTTGCATAGAAAAAATGGTGATGATTTATTACATATTTTGTCAACTTGGAAGGGCAAACATGATAGAGTGGGGAAAAAAAAAAGAATATCAAGAGGACAATTGATATGATCACAAAAGAAAGTTTTAACTGTAGTGTATATATACCTGTGTGCTGCAGTATTATAATTACCCACATGCAGAAAGAATGTGATTATATAGCTTTTATAATTTTTTGGATAGAATTCTCATCAATTATTCATTTTGTTTTAATGGCTGTAGTTTTCTCTGTCACATGTAACATAAAAATATTTCCATATATACATCCATAGAAACACATTTCTGAGCAACTAGGCTTTCAAAAATTTTATGGAAAGATTTGCCAGATGCAGAGATTGCAGTGGTTGTGATCTTATAAATGCACACCAAAACTAAAAGCATGGCATTTAAAGGCTCAAGGCCAACTGCACAAACAAGTGATGATGTACAACATACATTATTATTTCTATGTGGGTCTGTGATCATTGTTGAGCTCTTGTCATTCCATTCTCTACAGATAAACTCCATGGGCTAAGATTCATTCACCCAATAGAAAAAAGTACACAGATCATTTTAACTCCATTATACATACTTGTAACCCTCGGATTTTAGAAAAGTAATTTATTGGTCTTGTTTTTTGACTGCAGAAATTTGTTCATCATCATATAAATGGTAGTGCAGGTAATATTTTTAAGTGATAGATGACATTGAATACCAAATAACTTACTTACAAATCTTGTTAATTCATGATCTGCCTGTGGGCCCACTGCTAACAAAATTTCTCCTAGTCCCAGTATAGTTTCATGTCTTCCCTACATCAGAATGAATTATGTGTGGAAATGACTAAGTGGGGTTTAAGGGAAAAAACCCTTGATAATAGGCAGTCCGTGATTCAGTCTGTCTCTATATGGCACCTACTCCTAGAAAGTTGATGAAAGGCCGATTTTTTAAAGTTCTGTCAGTCTCGGCACTTTGGCTGAATATCAAGGATTTTGTGTACTATTGTGAATTTGGATTGCAGAATATGTTGTCATTTACTGATTGTAACAATGGGTTTGAAGTTGAGAATGGAGATTCCTGTGTAGAATTCATGAGATGTCTCATATATTGCTTGGGTTCTCTTATATTTATACTAAATTGACATGAGAAATGAAGAGAGAAGTTGCCCATGTTTGGAGTTCGCTGTATAGAGGCACCACTGCCACGAAATCTGTCGAACTCATAACCCAATATGGTTTTAGTAGAATCCTTAGCACCTGAACAAGAAAAACAAGAACACCAATAAACCCATAAGATCTGAGGGAATTTGAGAGATATTTCAAAAGGGAGTTGCAGTATTGAAAGAGAGGAAATATACCAGCCATGAAAAAATCCAAGGTCGGGGCACAAGACTTGGTACTAAACAAGGATTTTTTTAGTGGCGATTCTTCGCCAATTGGCGAATATGTCCCGTCGGGCGTATAGAATTTGGCAAAAAAATTCGTAGTGTACTATTTGACCGGTTTGCCCAGATTTTAGAAAAAACATGTTAATTGGTCAGGTTGTTCGCCACTATTTGCATGTAATTTCACTACGGTAGTGGGGTTGTTCGCCCATTTATCTATTGTATATTTACTATTATTTGCCACGGATTAAAGAAAGGGTATTTATCAAAGATCGCCATTCGCCAAAGTCCCATTATCCCAAGTTAAAATTTTATTTGCACTAGGACCCAATTCGCCATGCATTGTAATTCACTGTGTCCCAAATTCCCGCCCTATTTGCCTAGTCAATTACTTGGAATTACGTGGGGTTCGCCAAATATTAGTTTTTATCATATGCAAATGTCGTCCCCTTTGCCAAAATTCAAAATAAGCATTTGTATATAAGGATAGTTTCAAGAGATTTAGGAGTACAAAAAATCAGTTGATTCTGAGCTAACAATTGTGATCGGTAGCGAACGGGAAAGACTACGAGTCCTTAGTATCTTATAATTATTCAAGTAAAATTTTATTGCACCCTTAATTTGTTGGAGATGTCACAGTCAAAGTTAAACAGGAAGAGGTCTATTGAAGTTGGAGAATCTGGAGATGTCCAAGAGAGGCCAACAAAATGTAGAAAAATATCTTCATACTTTTGCAGGGGCAGACACAATGGTCGTGGTGTTGGTCAAAGTGAGGAAGGTACGTCATCAGAAGAACCTGTACAACTTCGAGGTTATCAACTTACACAGGAGTCTATTCAACAAACTGGGGAACCTAAAGTTGCGGAACCTGATATCTCTCATGAAGATGACCTTGAAGATGAATTTCAAGTAAATAACC
>MU224039.1:1194721-1208139 GCA_018584345.1 Thuja plicata | reverse complement strand
GTCTTTTTATTTAATAAAAGGGGAGGGAATTCCTTTTAAATAAATAAAGACTTAGGATAAAATGGTTAGCCCAAAAATAATTGAATAAATGACAAAGCTAGGATTTTATCAAGAATGAGAAATTGAGAATTTTAGCAAATAATTCTAGAAAGGGGCTAATAGTCTAGATGACCATTTTTAGATGATTATAGAAAGAACGAGTAAATGTTATCCATATAGCTAGAAGAATGTTGATGGTTACATGTCTACATTTTGAATAGATTCCCAATTAAGAGTGTTAAGAAAATGATTCTAGAAGAAAATAAGATGGAGACAATCTATCAAAGGAGACAATGTATCTTTGTAAGATATTTGTCTGTACACATTAGCTTATAAATTATTATTAGGGTCTATTTGAGTCACCTTGTTTAAGTGTCCTTGACCCTTTGGTTTAAATTTAAAATCATTGCCCGATTTTTTATGCTCCTTTAAAGCTTGTATCGATTAGTTTTCAAGGTCATTTTTACTTCCTAAGACACTCGCCACAATGTTTCAATTTTATCTTTGTATAGTCAATTTGATTTTGTCAAGTTTTGGTAGTTCTTGATCATTTATGAACCACTTTGAACCTCTTTGAACCTAAGTTCAAAGTAGTTCAAAGAGGTTCAATCAAAATATTATTTTTCCCTAATGATTGTAATTGTAGGTGGGAGCCATACATACATCATGATGCGGCCATGAACCACTTTGAAACTCTTCTAACCTCGGTTCAAAGTAGTTCAAAGAGGTTCAGAGGAAAATAACAGTATACAAGGATTGAATTGGCAGCTGATGTGACAAGTGACGTGGCATGTTAGTAAAGTAACCATTGGAATAATGGTACGGTCGGCCTTGAGGGGATGGTAACCACGGGGGAAGTCTGAGCTGAAAACATGAATTAATGTAGTTTATCTCTTGGCACAACTGATATAATGAAATTAAATAAAAAATAATGATGACATAGATGGTTTTTCGAAGCAAGGCAGCAGGCAAGTGTCGCATCATGATATTTGCTCCACTCTAAACTTCATGCCACAACTAATTTCCATCTTTTCAACCGCACTTCGTGATATGTGGATCTTTTTAAAAGTATATCATTTTGCTTATTCATTTCAAAGAAAGATTTTGGAGTCTCGACTACGGAAGATAGAAGTTCTTGTTTCCCTAAGCTAGCAGATCACAGGTAGATGCTGAAAGCCTCCCTTTGTTTTGTGTTTCTGCATGTTAGTGTGATTTTTAAAGGCTGCAATTTATTTTGCTTTATTTTGGGTAAAGGAAATGACGTCCAACATGCATTTCTTCAGAAATACTGGTAGTTTAGAGTGTCGAGCCTCGATGATTTAAGAGACCGATTTAATGGGGGTTGAAGTAGAGAAGATGGTTGATAAATTCAAGGACTGTGTGGGGAATGAAAGTATTCTAGAGATCATATCTAGCGGGTTATTTCAAGATGTCGCCTTTCCCCCAGCCGTATAAGCTCTGAGCTAATTCAACAGTGCATAAATCATAATGATGTCAGGTCTAAGTATATTTTGAGTAATGAGGAGTATAATATTCTGTTAGTAACCTGTGTAACAAGACCACTAAGTCATGAATATGAGGCTTCATATGATCCTTAGTCAGTAGCTTGGATAACTTGGAGCCTCAGACAAGGAATTATTGAATAAAATGCAACAGTTGCAAGCCTATCTATCTACCAGTCAAAGAAATAGTCACTAAATATGTCATCCGTGCTCCGAAGGAGAAGAGAGTCAAGAGTAATGCAAGGCTGAGAACATACTCGACTACATGAAAGGTGACTGCTGAAATTGCAACCTTTAAACATAAAGAAGGAATCCAAGAACCTAAGGCAGAATACTTTGAGGTCACAAAGATGGAGTTTGGTATGCTGAACAAGGATACTAGAGATCATTTGTTCAAGTTTTCAACTGACAACATTCTTGGTCAATCTCAAAAGGATGGCAAGGTTCAAAGAGAGAGCCTAAACAAGTCATGATAACTATGGTTGAGTTCCTTAGTTCACTCAGTAACGCAGTGGCACTGCCTCTAGCCCAGGCTCCACAAACCTTTGATCCCAACTCCTCAGACAACAAGGAATTGTTGAAGGAAATGTAATAGGGCAGAGCCTTGATAAAGGCAACAAACAACTGGGTTGACAAAGTCATAAAAGAAGGAAACAAATTTATATAGGAGTTCATAACCACCTATGCCGAAGAGGAAACATTCCTCGGTGAGATTCAAAACTTAATTCCAGGGTGGGAATTAGATGAGGAAAAATGTGCTGCGATTGTATCTCAAGTTCTTGAAATAGAAGAATATGGAGTGGACAAATTCTTGTCTGAGAATCCAATGAAAATGGTTGACCCCTGCATGTTGTTCATACTAAAGAGAAACTTGGGGTGGAAAGGATCATTGTTCAAAGTTGCGGTCTCAAGCATGTGAGCCATGTAGAAAGAGATAAAAGAAATGCATACTAATTCCACGAAATATATCAAGGTAGTAAATCCGTAAGGTATTCTCCAGTTTGAGGAAGGAAATATGGATGCAGACGCTATGGTTATGAGTTTCAAAGATGTTATGAACAATATCAAAGAAAGCGAAGAACCCATAGCCCAGGACTTTACCAAGATAGAAAATGTAGAATCAATGTTATACTTGATCAGACGATAATTACCTAAATAGGCAGAAAGAATTCGAGAGCTCAAGTGGGAGAAGAACGCACGCTGAGCGAACCTGATAGGGTTGTAAAGTTTAAATTCTCACCCAAGACAAGAGTTGTTGAACACTTTCAAGAGCTGCAAGGTGGTCTGAGATGCCATGTTGGAGAACAAGTAGCTGAGGATGCATAGTAGTTTTATGTTGTTTAGTTATTTTGATAAGGTGTCAGCTATCATAAAACTGTTACTTTTATTAGTTACTAGTTCGTAACTATTTTTATTTGTTGTCAATCCAAGAGGCCGGGTTTCCAGGGAGGCCTCCCAGATTGCAAAACTATATATGCTGGATCCTAAAACTGATGAAGGGTTATAATTTTTAGATTAGATATAGCCTTTTTGGGTTCTTGGTACTGTAAAACTTTATTTTTCTTTTTGAAAGAATTAATTGGAAAGATACAGTAATTCACACCTATTTTGGACTTTGATCCTTACTTTATAAATATATTAATACAAAGTCTCAGTTTAGATATTTGAATTTGAACCTACGGTATATTGATTACTTTGTGGATTGGTATATCTATTTCTCTGCATTATTTATTTTCTTAGTCATGATTATTAATCTTTCCATACAATTCCTATTATTAGTTATTTAGGCAGGTAATTTTAGATAGTTGGAGGAACCATGTTTTCCTTAAAATTTAAATTCTATATTCATGATCTCTGAAAGTACCTCAATACCAAGGAGTATTTGAGAGATCCTTGCGTACTTTCTGGTTAAAAGTAAATTTGTTTGTGTTTCATTCAAAAATTCATTGAACATTTTTGAGAGGGAGATGTACCTCATAAAATTTAGAGGGAAGCAATTATTCCATGCTTACCCAAGTGTTGTGAAATGTTTGTCTTCAAAGAAGTATAGGGTCAATATAAATTTATTTAACATGAAGACAAATCTGTTCAGTAACAGATTTTTGGCGGCTCTACTGTAGAGTCTTGTGACGAGCACCAGGCTCTAAATTATTATAAGGAATCAAAATAGTGTTACCACATAATGATTTATTTCCCATACTTCAACCCAATCTAGGTTTTTAAAAAATACAAGAAGATCTAATTTTAGACCTAGATGTAGTAGCCTGGAAATATAGACGTAGTAATCAACAGTTCCAACAAACCCTCCTTGTGTTGGAAGAAGAGGAAGAAATTGCTAAATGGCTAAGAGGTGTACCCATGGCCTAGGAGGTAGTTGTAGTATAGACAGACTTCCTCATGCTCATGTGAGAAACTAAAAGCTAGTTTGGACATCAAAGTTGGTTGAGAAAAAATATACCAGAGGTGATCGAAGCAAAGGGTTGATTGATGAAGATTTTGAAGCTTTGAAAAATCTAAATTTTGTACCTGATTCTAATACACTTAAGAAAAAGAAAACCAAGTCCTTTAGTAGACCTTCCTCACCTCCTACCAGTCTTGATGTATCACAAGTTGTACAAGCTGTTATCCCACCAGGTGTTGTAATACCCTCTGTTTTCAATACTCAACCTTTGAATTTTAGATTCCCAACCATGGCTGCCAACTAGCAGTGGGGTCAAAACATAGGTCCTTTGAACCTAGGGTAAAAACCTCCCACTACTTTACCCAAGGGCGCTAAAAAAATCTTTCGTAAATTTAATGGAGATGGCAAGACAACCACAAAAGATCACCGCAATGCTTTTCACACCCCATGTGGTGTTATCAGTGTTTAGACTCAAGAAATTGTAGTTAGACTTTTTGGGATAACTTTGATAGATGCGGTCACTGATTTGTTCAACCACTTGCCTCACCCCTCCATAACTAGTTAGGATGATATGAGAAATGCCTTCGAGGCAAGATTTAAAACCCATGATAATGAAATCTCTTTATTGCTTCAATTGAGCCAATTGAAGAAGGAGATACACAAACCTATGTAGGAATCTGTGGCAAAGTTCAACAAGATATTGCAGAGGATCCCTGCAAATTGTGCGCCTAGCAATGAGAACAAGAAAATATTCTTTCTTAATGTGGTGCCACCTGATATAAGTTTTTATCTGCAGAAGGATGGAGTGGCTGATTTAAATGCTGTGCAAAGACAAGCCATTTAGCTTGAAGACACGTTCATCACAGCAGGGAAGTGGAAAAGAGAAGTTCAATCTTTGGGTGCTTCCTCCTCTACTCTGATATATCCTCTGATGCAGAGACTAATGAATGATATGGAAATACTCAAAAGGAAGCAGAATAGAGCTGGTTCTCCTTATCAATCTCCCTATCAGAATGTTACTCGCAAGTAATACAATCAGTCTCATGGGGTATATGCACCAAGATGGGGGACCAAAAAGGTACCAAATACCCTTTTGGTCCCCCAAACACACATAGGGTGTGTGCCCTATAGGGCGCACTCCCTATGGCTTGGGCAATCCAAGCCATAGCGCATGCGCCCTATAACCCGCACGCCCTATGTCTTGGGAATTTTAAACCATAGGGCGTGTGCCCTATTTGGTTTTCTATAAAATTAGGGAAGCCACTTTTGTTGCTCATTTTGTTTTCCCAAACCCATGGCTAGCAAAAAAATAGAGATAGCAGCACGTACGTGATTCATTTTGGATTTTGCCCCATCAAACTGAAGCAAAAATGGCTCCACGACATCATCCAGGTCGAAGCGGAAGAAGAGGTAAGTGATTCTACAACCATGTATCTTATTTGTATTTAAATTTAGGTTTAAATTTTAGTTTTCAATCAAATTTGATTGTGAAAGTTTCTTGTCTTAAATTTTATGTTTAATTAGAATTTTAAAATAGATTTTCTTTTAATTTCTAGGAAGGAATGATCTCCCCACAGAAAATCCTGAACCAGATCCTCCATCTTCTCCTCATGAACAAATAGATGTTGAAAATAACCAAGAAAATGAACCCCAACCGTCTTCACCAATCGAGAAACCTCCTCTTGGAACACATGAAAATTTGATAAACCAAATAGAAAAAGGGAAAATAGAAATAAAATCTTTAATTAGCAGGTTAAAATATTGTATTGGTACAAATTCTAGAAGGGCAACACTTTCAAAATCAAATATATTGACCCACGTAGGTTCATTTAGTGGGCAACTAAATTTATGGCACGATAAAAGAGAAGAACAAAAATAATATTATGCAAATAAATTATCATATGAGGACATAAAAAAGAAAGAAATCACAAAAGCTGACATTTGCAAACTTTTTAAAAAGCCAGGGGAAACTGAAACTCTTAAACCTACAACAAGGAGGATCCCAATTCTTTAATGCTTGAATGAAGATATAAAAATAGACTTTTGGGACAGATGGTGGATGGTCTTTGATTCCTCTCCCTATAAAAATCATGAGGTTCCTATCTATTTCCCAAGGAAACTCTATTGTGAGTTTGTCCTGAAGGAAGTGCCAAATTATTTTGAATTTCTAGAGTCTTAGGGTAGAGATGGGGGTTCATCATTTGATAGACCTATGGCACATTGTGTCCCTAATGCACCTAGGTTGCGTAGTGGCAAGCCACAGGTAGACCATGTTAGTATTCCTTCCAATGTGAAGGAACATGTGGAGGTGGATACACAAGGCACGATTAGTTCTCTGACACAGACTCTCATTCAGTGCATCACTCCTCTAGTCAAGGGTGACCATGGTCAGTCTGTGAGGGGTCATTTTTGTCATTCTTGTGGATCCCTGTGCACATTTGGTACTGCCGAGAGAGAGGAAGAGGATGATGGACTAATGACTGATGATTTTCTCAATGCAATATTTGGCATTGATACACAGGTAAATATTTGCAAGTTCATTGAATTTATTTAATCATTTTTCATTTTTAAATGAATGAATTTAATTAAATTAGTATCTATTTTTTATGATGAAAATTCAGGGAAAGAGTATCGGTTGTAGTGGCAATGATCCCCCATACCCCTTATACACTACGTCGTCAACTCCATAAGTATGTATCGAATAAAATATTTTTTAAAGTATACATTTGATTATTCTATAATTATATGGATGTTTGTCTCATAGATTATTGTGCATGTACATTAGTTCACTGCTGGACCATCGACATTGACATTAGATAGTGAAGGGCCTCATTCACATTTCATTGAGGTATGTTTATTTGCATGTTAATTTGATTTACTTGATTATATTTAATTAATAATTGAATGAATAACTAAATTAGTAGATGAATTATGATCAAAATCTAGAGTCAAAGTTGTCATGGCAATGATTACATTCCTTCACCTGGCTTTGTGATGACATCATTTAGTCTACAGGTATATATGTAATAATGAATTATAATTAACAAGTCAGTAGTTTGTTCTTATATTAATGGTTGTGTTATACACTGAATTTGTGCCTCTGATCTCAAGCTCTCTTGGTCTTGATAATCCAGTATAACAAGGGAATCATCTCCAGGTTGTGGGACCTATGCTAACTGAGATGAGACCTCCAGATTCTAGGCTGGTTCCTCTTGGATAATCACCTTAATTTGCTTCTAAACAGGAAAGTAAACTTTGGAGGGAAAGGGATAGAAGGATTGCTTTGAAAGGGAAATGACTGAAAGCAAACTACCTACTAGGTGATGCACCGAAATTAGGGTTTGGATCTTAGTATAGAGGAATGAAATCAATGGGAGAACAAGGTCAAATAAGTCACAACTCACTAGATGGGCTTGCATAAGTATTTCATAGGAAGGCCTGAATAAAAGACTCGACCTATGACCTGCAAACAAAAATCCTTCTCTGCAACTAGGTGTAGGAATGAGACAAGACTGCTAGGGGCTGAAGTATACCCACAAAACATCTAAATAAGATCAAACACAATAACACACAGACTTATAGAAAATGAGAGGAACTAGGAACCCCAATATCCATTAATCAACATTCATAAAATTTGATCCCGTAAGAGATAATACAAACAAAGAAGCATAGGGATATGAAGGATTATCACAAAGTGCTTCCAACAGCTTGCATGATCAATGAGAAAATTACAGAATGTAAAAGCCAGAGGGAAGAAAGAATGCCTCAGATGGCTCCTAGAAAGAATGAATTCTCCTTACAAAATGTCAAAATATTCTGAGCACTAAGGCTCTCAAAAACTCTTTTATACATCTACTGCACACAGGTAGGAGTCTCAAAACCTAACTAGGGTTACGAATTTACAATGTACTAATTGACCCTAGGACAAAAAATCTAATCTGGCCATAAATGTGCACTGAGTGAACCGATCAGATTAGACCACCTCTTGCGCCCATCCCTGTACTTGACCACACCGTGTGAACAAGCAACCTGGAGCACCAGATCGACCTGCAAGTAGCCCCCTTCATGAATGCATACCGACTGATCACAGTCTCCCAGGATAAGAAGTGACCCCTGACAGCCACCGCCCCATCCCTCATCAATGAGTCCTCGACCATGACCAAACCTTTCGGCCAACTGCAACTGAGAGCAATAACTTCGCGATTGGACCCTGTATCTCTTTTCTCTACAAATCTAATCAAAGATCAGATTGTTGTGCATAATTCTCTGTGATTAGGATACTTTGATACCTTGGAAATCCCCCCTGCAACTGAGAAAACATCTTGGGCTCTGACGACCTTATCTGCATCATCATCGCACAGTCGCAAGCCATGCTTTCTTCCTTCTGGATTTTGAGTGACTAAGCGACGAGCTCTTTATTCGTTACACTTTCTGTGATCGCGCACTCGCAAGCAGCTTTTATTCTATTTTATCTTCCATGCGAGTAGGCGACGACACTCCTTTTCATCAATCGCTCAGTCGTGAGCTATTATTTCTTCACTTTGAAACATCAGTGATTGTGTGACGAGCAGCTCTCTTTTATTGATCGCGCAGTCGCGAGCTCTCTTTTTATTCACCTTTTTGCTTGGCGATTGCGTGATGAAACATTATCTGTATCTTGTTGCAGACCCGCAGACAGATATTCCTTTGTTTTTATTACTTCAGCGAGTGTGCGACGAGTAGCTATCTTTTATTGATCGCATACCCGCGCTTTTTTTCCTCTACCTTTTTCGTCGGCGGCTGCGCGATGAGTCCCTGCTTCTACTCGTCGCATGGTCGCGAGCTGACATTATATCATCTCAAAACACTAGCGAGTGCGCGAAAAGCTCAACAATCACTACGGTCGCTCGGTCACAGACCCGAAACATTGATATCTAAAGACATCGCGACTGCGCGATGACCTCCCGAAACAACTTGTCGCCAACTTGCGCACTGCTTTCCATACTTCAAATTTCTGCAGCGAGTGAGCGATGAGCAGATCCTTTCCTTCGGTCGCGCATTCGCGAGCTGCAAACCCTACATGGAACAAACATCGCGAATACGCGATGAGGCTTAAAACATTGACCCGCTCGGTCGCATGACTAGAAGGACCTAACCTAGATAGCTCACGATTACACGATAGCTCATTTCTTCAGCTCGTCGCTCAGTCGGGAACGGATCGGACTTGTGCAAGAATAGATCGCGATTATGCGACGACTGCGATTGGCAGCTCGTCGCGTAGTCGCGCAACTTAATGACTTGAACCTAAATTCACCGCGATTGCGCGATGAGACAAGAGTAAGACTTTTTGAAAGGGCTCTAGCCATCTTTGGGCGGGAAAACATAGACAAGGGCCAAACTGCTTAGGGAATGGAAATTGGGCAACATTTTGGCAATTTCTGCGGGATGCTTGCCTGCTAAGCATAAAGACCAGTTGCCTTGATACATTCATTGGGCGTGGAGTCACTCTGAACACATTTCCTGACAGCGACAAAAATCTAT
Source organism: Thuja plicata (assembly GCA_018584345.1). Lineage (NCBI taxonomy): Eukaryota > Viridiplantae > Streptophyta > Pinopsida > Cupressales > Cupressaceae > Thuja > Thuja plicata. Next base: position 1,198,677 of record MU224039.1, on the reverse strand, counting down.
GCGAGTGCACTTCTTGAAAAGCAAGGAAACTACACTAGAAAGCAGGGAAAGGAAAAATGGGGAAATATTTACAAGAGAACAAAGACCTACAGAGAGGGACTAATCTCGAAGTAGGGCTTCAAGTGGAAACCATTTACTGAAATTGGCAGAGCATCTCCATCAAGAGTAGAAAGCTAGAAAGCATTAGATCCTCTACACTCTGTAATAAAAAATGGTCCACCCCAGAAGGAATCAAACTTTGTATGCCTGCCAGGTCTAGATCTGAATTCATCCCATTTGAGAACCACATCCCCAACCTTGAAGTTCCTTTCCCTGGCTCTTTTGTCAAAGCTGTTTTTAGTTTGATTTTGATGGAATTCCATGTCTCTCATAGATTTGTTTCTGGTTTCTTCCAATTCCATCAATTGAGCATATCTGATCTGTAAGGGATCCTCTTCGTTGAACAGGGCATACTGAGTAGCTAAGTCCAGTGCTGGTAACTCTGTTGAGATGAAAAGTTTAGCCTCTCTGCCATACACTAGCATGTATGGAGAATTACCAATGATCTTCCTTGGGGTAATTCTATCTAGCCACAGGGTAGACTTCAGCTTTGTATGCCAATCCCTTTGATTGTCCTGAAGAGTTTTCTTAATTATCCTGATCAGGTTCTTATTTGTAGACTCTGCCAAACCATTACCCTGGGGATAGTAATTTGAACTGGCATTCAGATAAATGCCATTCCTAACTGCCCAATCTGAGACTTTAAGGCCTGTGAATGCCAGTGCATTATCTGAAATAATTGAATCAGGAGTGCCGAGCCTATGAATTAAATCATCATAAAAGTTCAAGACAGCACTCTCATTGGCCTCCTTTAAGGCCACTACTTCTGTCCATCTAGTGAAATAATCAGTTGCAGTGATTATCCACTTATGTCCTACACTAGATGGAGGGTTAATCATGCCTATGAAATCTATGCCCCACTTCATGAAAGGTTGGTCAATTTTGATTGGTTGAAGGGGCAAAGCTGCAAGTTTTTCTTTTCCTGCAAATAAGGCACACTTGATGCATTTTCTAACATAATCATGACTATCTTTAAAGATAGATGGCCAATAGTACCCGAACCTCATGATTTTATAGGCAGTAGTCCTAGGAGAAAAATGACCACCAGCTAGCCCATCATGAAATTCAAACAGGACATCTGCTACCTTTTCTGAATCTATGCATCTCAAAAGAACACCATTGTGATCTTTCCTAAAAAGGACATTATCTATCAGCACAAAAGGGACAGATTGTAACCTATAATATCTTCTTTTTGCTGAGTCTAGCCCTGTAGGGCATTGTCCTGTCTTTAAATAATTAATCATGTTAGGCAACCAACCTGTTGCCTTGGCTTGATCTTCTTTAGAATACACCACCAGAGATGTATCCCATGGTTCTGATTTCCTTACATTCTCACCTCCTGCCAAATGTTCACAAAGACCTCTGCCTCTAACCAGCTTGGTAGTCTGAATATCGACATCATATTCCATCACCTTGGTGATCCAACCAACTCTTTTCTCACTTAGATCTTTGGAAAGCAAAAATTCTTTGACACTAGGGTGAGTAACCATCAAATGTACCTTGCTGTGAGTCAATAGGTATCTGAACTTTTTTAGACTCTTTACTACAGCAAGAACATGCTTTTCTACAAAAGAGTACCTGTGCTCATACTCTTCTAAACCTTTGCTAAAGAAAGCAACAGGTTGCTCCAATCCTTCTAAATTTTCTTGTGTCAACATTGCAGAGATGGCATTATGGCCTCCATAAGCATAAAGGATAAAATCCTTTTCAAAGTTTGGGTTCAATAGGGCAGGAGCCTCTGTCAGTGCTTCTTTAATTGCTTGGAAATTGGCCCTTCCCTCTTTGGTCCAATTGAAAATAGAACCTTTCTTTAACATGGCTATTAAAGGCTTGAGTAAATCTGCAATGTTAGGCAAGAACCTCCTAACAAAGTTAATCTTTCCTATGAAAGATTGGAGACCTTTCTTGTGATGTGGCAATGGCAGTTCTAGGATAGCTGCAATCCTCTCAGGATCCACTGTAATTCCTTCTTTGGATACTACATATCCCAACAACTTTCCCTCGTGGACTGCAAACACACATTTCTTGGGATTAAGAGATATCCCAAATTCTCTGCACCTTTCAAAAATCTGCCTCAAATGATTCATGTGATCTGCTGCATGCTTTGAGTAGAAAGTTATGTCATCTAGGTAGACCAACACAAATTTATACATAAGACCTCTAAAGGCCATGTCCATTGCTTTTTGAAATGTGGCACCTACATTTGACAAACCAAAGGGCATCTTTTGATAAGCCATGGTTCCCCACTTGGTTGTAAATGCAATTTTATATTGATCCTCTTCTCTTACTAGGATCTGATTGTATCTAGAAAAGCCATCCAGCAATGAGAATCTCTCGGATCCAGAGACACATTGTAGGATTTTTTCCATAGAGGGTAATGGATGGCGGTCTTTTAATGAGGCTCTGTTCAAATCCCTGAAATCAACACACAATCTCAGCTCCCCATTTTTCTTTCTGACAGGAACAAGGTTGGAAGCCCAACTGGTATGCTTAATGGGATAGATGATACCACTTTCTATTAGTTTAAGCACCTCCTTGTGCATGAGTGGTTCGAGCTTGGGATTAACAGGCCTTTGCTTTTGTCTCACTGGTTTGACACCAGGCTCCAATTCAATGGTGTGCTGAGCGAGGCCAGGATCAAAACCTCTGAGATCTTCATATTGCCAGGTGAAGACATCACTAAATTCTTTAAACAACTTGGTATAGGCCTACTTTTCTGCATCAGTATTTATCTTCCCAAGTTGTATGCTCTTACCTGGTTCCAAGTCTAATTCAGCACTATGCTCTTGTTGGACCACCAGGCCAGCTTTACTTTTCTTGACTTCATCATCCTTGTTGAAGACAGTCTCTAAGGTAACCAGACCTTTAGGCATTTTGTTAGACTTCAGTTGTAGCACTTGGTCACCATAGTTCTGGGATAACCTTTCTTGATTGTGCCTTGAGAAGACATCTTCTTCAAACAAGAACTGCAAGATCTGTTCATCATTGTCAAACACTTGCCAATTCATATTTTTATCAGGAATTGAGGGTCTGACAATGATCTTGATGTGTTGTTGGTTGGCATCTTTTGCAATGTTATTAGGGATGTCAAATTGAGACCCAATGGCAGCCAACCTATCAGCGTGCTGATTCAACTTTCTAGGGACAACAACAATGTTGAAAGCATAGAATTCTTTGATTGCATCCCAAACTCTATGTTTGTATGCTTTCAAGGCATCATTTTTTGTTTCACTTATCCCTCTCACTTGGCTGACAACAAGTTCATTGTCGCCATAAACTTTTAAGGCCTTAAGCCCTCTTTTTCTAGCCCATTCTAGTCCATTGACTAGACTTTCATACTCTGCAGTGTTGTTGGTGCAGGAAAAACTGAATCTAAAGGAAGTATAATACCTTTCTCCTTTTGGGGACACCAGCATAGCACCTCCACCAGAACCGTGTCTACTTCTGGCCCCATCAAAGTATAGCTCCCAAACCTAATCACTCTAATCTTCTGAATCAACACCCTTGAAAAGGTTGGGCTCTATAACATCACCCTCTTGTAGTAAGTAGTTTCCCAAACCAGCACTCCAAGCAACATGTTCTGATTCTCTTTCATCCAGATAAAAGTCAGGGGTATCCCCTATCTTAGTGCTTGCTTCACTATAGGCTTGGAAATCACTGTTAGAAAATATGGGGCAGTTGACATTGTTTGTACTGGACACATATGGTTCTATATGGTGTGCTGCCAACTTTTCTGATTTAATGGTAACCTTAGTACCATATCTTGTGTGAAATAACATGTGGGACCAATCAGAAGATAGATAACCACCTATCTTGGCAGTGAACTCTCTTGATAAACATATGGCAAACATTGCAGG
>MU224039.1:1108649-1129672 GCA_018584345.1 Thuja plicata | reverse complement strand
TATCCCCAAATGCACAAATGAAAGATCCAAGTTGATTAACCCAAAAGAAGGATCAATGCACAAGTGAATCAATCATTTGGAAATGAGAGAAAGGAAGAAGATCTTAAATTATGTTTTATAATTAAAGTGATATGATATATGACAGTAATTGAAAAGGATGAGAGGAAGTACTAACCTTAAATAATTTCATATCAAAGAATGCTATTTTCTAGGTTCTGTACTCTATTTCTGGAAAATTTAAAGTATGATATGGAAAGGAAACGCAGAGACAAACAAAACCCAAAAATATTTTTCTGATCTGACACTGTCTTATGAAAAAGGTCAACCTTGAAACACTAATCTCACCACTGACCCAATAATATTTACCCTGAACTACACAGGTTTGACATAAAATCTGTTGCAGATCCTGATAGTTCTCTAAAAAGGGTATCCAAATTTGAGTTCAAATCTTCAATCCTAAACCTGTACCTGCAAGAAAAAAGAGATTTGTTTGTTTGGGGGGGAGGGGTTTGCCTTATTCAAACCTCAATTTAGGAATTAACCTTGAAATCAATAAAGTATAGAATGCTAGCAAGTGGTAGAATTGAATCTAAGAATGAAGCTATTATATTGAATAGATATGCAATTGTAATTCAAATGTAGACAAATATGTAAATATGAAAGCATGGACTTTAGAAACCATAAACCTCCATGATTGTATGCTTGAAATCCACCTTGAAGAGATGATGAAAGAGTCTTGAGGATGCAAAAAGGATCTTGAAGGAAGATCACACCATCATGATGGCTAGATCTAGGGTTTGAATGACGAATCTTGAATGTTTGAACCTAATCCCTTCAAAGGCTTGAAAACTTGAATCATTGATCTTCAATGGAGAGCTTGAATTATTAAAAGGAAGAATTGGACACCTTGAAAGCTTGAGAACATGTAGAAAAATGGATGCTTGAACCTTTTTCTTCTTGACAAAATCTTGGTTAGAGCTTTTTGCACTTATAAGACTTCTTATTGCTCAAAATTGCTTCTTGTATCACTTATAGAAAATGAGAGAGAAAGGCTTCCTTTTATATGAAATTAGGGCATAATATTCTAAGGAGGCCAACATAGGAGAATTAAATTCCAATTAGACCCATACCCCTAGAAGAGGACCTATATTAAATACAATTTAGGATTTGCCACTTCGGAACCCAAAACAGCTGACCCGGAAGCAAGAAAATGATATTTCTGATGACCTACAGAAGTTGACAAGCTTCTAGATTTGGAAGGGAGACCTAGGTCAAGGTCAAGGTTGACCTTGACCTATGTCAAGGTCAAGGTCGACCTTGACCCAGGGGGTCATAACGCTTAGAAAAGGTGCCAGGTGGGATAGAAGGTGCCCGGAGAGGCCCAATCAGGGTCCTAAACAGGCAGAGAAGCAGGAGATGATGCAAAAATGAGGGGACAGTATGATGGTGGTCAAAAAAATCCCCTAAGGAGGGATAAACATTCTTATCATGGAAGTGCTTCCATTTTAAGATGATACAATGTACAACAATCCTTGTATGCTACAATGTTAGTTTCATCCATCAACCAAAAAAACCTATGAATCGTAGACTCACCTTCATTACCTTGACCCATTGTAGCATTACACCACTAGATGATACATCTCACTTATGACAATGTTTCTTGTTCTTTGTACTTTAGTTCTTCACGTGATAAGGCCCTTTTTATACATGCACATGCACCATCATGCTCTCCCTTTCAATGACTGACCTCTGTTAAATTCCACATATATTGAATACCAGTGTTCGTATGCATCCTAATCAACCAATAAAACATCCAAGAATTCTTGAATTGTGATGCACAATTGTCTGACCATATGATGTGTCGACGATATGATATGCTCCTATTACTCAAATCACCATAAAATAGATGAAAGCAACCATGTACAAACTCTGTAGAATGCAAATGATCATCGCTGATGTAAAAATGGTACTCCCTTAATATCTTAATGTTCTCCTCTGTATTGTCAAGTGAATTCATAAATGGTATATGAACAAATATAGAAACTTGTTGAGAGCTATAATACTTTTCTTGCACCTCAATTTTTTCTTGTAGAGTATAGTTCTCTACGAATTCAACAACTAAAATAATGGTATCAAGTGGGAATGTGTCCTTGCATAACTTGAATTGTATATCCAACCATCAAGCTCTATGTGTATGCCTTCCATACTCTATGACACAATCTTGTCATGAAAAATACTAACGAAATGATACACTGGAATCTTTTAAATTACTAAATCACATATTTTAGCCTCCTTTCCATCTTTTAGAGCATATGCAACTGTCTTATATTTTCCAAAATCCACTTTTTCACTCCCAATTGCATGTGTACTCTCCATATGTTGAAAAATTGGCAAATGTTGCAAACCACCACAATCTATGCATGTACCATTCAAGCATGCAAGATTGTAAAATTGTTGACCATCCACTCTTTCGCATAAAATTGTAGTAATTAATTCCCTTGAAGATGTGGGTGGGTCATTTATGTTACAATCCTGCAAAACATTGTTAGAATGCAAATCTACACATCTATGCTTATAAACATCACAATGGTTAGAAAATTCAATATGTACCCTACAACAACAAGTTGTGTGTGTGTGATTTATCTTCACATAAAAAGGTTTATCCATTTCAAAATATCTTTGACTAATTTTAAATTAAGGATACATATGTATAAATTTTGCAAAGAATTGTGTCTGAGTTGAATCCAAAAAATATTTCGAATGTGGATTGCGCAACATCTCATTGATTGGGAGATACTTGTGTGTTATTCTTCCAAAAGTCTTCAATCATATATTTTAAAGCTTCAACAATTGATTTATCCTTCCACGGTAGTCTACCAGAAAATGACCATAACTCATTGTTGTTTGGATCTTCAACTCTTTAACGCCTTCCCATAGCTCTCATTAGAGACTTTCTACTTATTTTCAATGCTTTTCTTGTCTTTCTAATGAGTCAAGATTTCTTCATTTGAGTGCTTACTATTGTTGATGTAAGTACACGTCGTGTGACATTACTATCTTTTGTGCGTGATGTAGAACCCACACTCTCATATGCAGTCATTAGATTCTTTACAGTATATTTTTCACTTTATGGATCCATCGTTCTTAGCCCAATAATCTTCATGATGGACCTAAATTTTAGATTTCTCATCTTTTGAACAAATAGCTAACATCTTCCTATCATTTTTAAATTCTCAAAAAATAATCTTCAAATACGGATCACATATCTTTGACAAGTATGCTGGGGAATCTTGTCAGGCATTTGTTGCAAAATGTTAGTATCAATATTAATCAAATATTTTGGCTTTCTATAAATTATTCTAGGAGGTGTTTTCAACTGTTGAGTGACCTCAACATTACGAACATCAAAAACATTATGTGTCAATTGTGTACCTTCAACCGAAGATGACGTGCCTTCAAATTGAGATGTGAAAGATGGATCCTCACCAACTTGAGATGTTAATGGTGTGCCTTCAACATGAAACAATGTTGCACCTACACCTTCGGATATAGATAATGGTGTGCCTTCAACATGACATGATGTTGTGCCTACACCTTCGGATGTAGATAATGGTGTGCCTTGAACATGATACAATGATGTGCCTTCAAGATGATACAAGGGTGTGTCTCCACCATTGGATGGTGGTGTCTCTTCAACTTAGGAACTCATAGATGATGTGCTCACATCTTCATAATTCAATTGTCATGTTACATGCAAGTTTCTCATCCGTTGCCTTTTTGTTACAATTCCAATTCTCTCTTACTTTCTATTGATGTTTCATGTTCCTCATCCAAAGGCAAATCTTCTTCTGTGGTATGCATTTTTTTGTGTTCATGAAGTTGTCTCATTCTTTCCCTTTTCTTCTCTTTGTCTCTTTCATGTTCTTCTAGTGTTAGAGTCTTTGCTCGTTTCCTTGGCATGATGATGATTTATACATATGAATTCATTACAATTTTCAAATTATTATATTAATCTATTACAAGAAGTAAAACTTTATAATATCAATCTAAATTATATTAACTCAAAATATAATATAAATGTATGATAAATTATAATATAAATCTTTTACAATATGTTAAATTATTTCTTCAACAAATCCATATCATAGCAGTTATAAACAAAAAGACTCTTTATTCACAATTCACATGTAAGAAATAAAAAAATTACCTCAATGGATCAATTTTGGTGAAGAATGATTGACTTTCCTTCTTTGATGTTGACTTTTGAACAAAAATGTGTTGCAAATTGATAGAATATACTTCTTTGTGATCTTCAACACCATGAAAAGTGAATATTTGTCAAGCAAACTATAAAAAATAGACATTAACAGTTAAAAGTGGGCCTCTTTCATGAGTTTCTTACATTTATTACCATTTTTTGTGTTCTTACATAGGGCGTACGCCCTATGTTAGACACACAAATCTCTCTCTCTCTCTCTCTCTCTCTCTCTCTCTCTCTCTCTCTCTCTCTCTTATTTCATTTCTAATATAGGGTGTACGCCTTATAGGGCATACGCCCTATAGTGAGTATAGGATGTACACCCTTTTAACGACATTGAAGTTTACCAAGCCTAAGGCTTGGATTTTCTTGGAGTTCCAACCTAAAGTCTTAGAGGATTCAAACAAGTCTCTCTCTCTCTCTCATTTTGTTATTTTGTGTCTAATATAGGGCGTATGTCCTATAGTGAGTATAGGGCGTACGCCCTTTTAACAACATTGATGTTTACCAAGCCTAAGGCTTGGATTTGTCTTGGATTTCCAACCTAAAGGTTTGGAGGATTCAAACAGGTCTGAGACGTGTTTTCCAGCAAACCTAGGAAAAAATAACATTTTTTCTTGTGTGCTCCCCGTCAGGTTTGCACGTGGTTCAATAATGATAAAATCAGATGACACATGATATTGTAGATCTCTCTGATAGCTATCTAACCATGTAATTTATTTTGAATTCTCATTATGTTAACCTTTTCATCTCTAATTTCTTTTCTAAGTATGTCTGATTTTTGTCAAAAACCAATGTGTATTCATTTGGGCTTAGATTTTGGCTCGTTCATCAAATTTTGAAAAAAATTACATTTTCAGAAACTAGACTCCATTCTACACACTTTAAAAAAAAAGAAGTTTTGATTTTCAATTAGTTTTCAATGATTTCTAGGGGGTGCACACAAAAATTTTACATTTTCAGGATGTGTCCACTTCGGAAAATGGGGAAAAATCACACTTTCATCAAAAAATTAGTAGAAAAATCTGGGATAAACTAGGTGTTGTTAGATAATTTCTCACCAGAGCGATTAATTTTTTTTTAAAAAACTTAACATTTTAGTGGGAGCACACCATACGCTATGTTATGTTTTTCACAAAAAACAGGACCACTTTATGTTCTCCCCCTTTTTGAGGGCCTTAATCTACACCATTTCTAAAATAACTTAGTATTTTAGAAACTAGATTCGGAGTAGAACAACTCTTGTTTTAGTCACATTTAAAATTTTTGAGTGTAACTATCCTCAATTTCTCTTTGAAGTTCAGAGTTTGGTGATTTCAGAAAAAAGTGGCATCTTATACTCCCTTTTTGGTCTCCCATCTTTGTGCACTTACTCCATGGGAAAATTCCTCTCGTAACAGGTTTGCAGTGTAAGTTGCCGATTGAAGCCACACCAAAGGAGACCATATGTTGGTTTCACTTGACAACTGATCATGGTGGTGAAACATGTCCTGACTGGTTGAGGTGTCTCCAAATTAATGCAATGAAAGATACTATTGGGAAAGAAGTGTTTCAAGAAGAAAAGACTCCTTCTGATATCAGGCATCCGAGTTCTTTTTATCTGGATTATGATTTTGATTCTCGAAATGGGTGGAAATATCTTGGCAACTCTCCAAGATCTATCATGTGTGTTCCTTAAAAGAAACCAACAGAACCAGAGGCTCACTCCTGGGTCTGGTACGTCCAATGCTTCTCCTAAAGGAAATAAATCTAGAAGTAGTGATGCTTCCTCAAATCTAAAGGGCTTAGGAATAAAAATTCTACAAAGAGGTAACATGACTCCATCTCCTCCTGCTTTTGATTTTGTCAAATTTTATAAATCCACCTCTATCTTGATCTCTCTGGCCGAGTATCTAAGGATAAACGCTAAGGAGCTTGACAAACTAGTTAAATATGTAAAAGGAGAGGTCAAGTTTGTAATGCCCAACTTTTAAACACTTGATTGGACATCACACAACCTATTTGTTCTACTCAAAACTTAACTAATTTGTATTAAATTTTTTTTTTTTACAAAACACAATAAAAAACATACTAGATTGATTAAAGAAAAGATCCTAGCGTACTTGTCTTATCATTTATGTATAATTTAGAAGGACAATGAATCTACTTAAAATAATATATATTATAATGTTAAAAAAAATAAATAAAAATATCAAGTCATTACATACCTGAGTTTCTCTTTCTTGCCTCGGTATCATATTCTCCTTGCCTCTCTATTTCCTGCACCTCTATATATGGCTACACAACTACTTGCATGATATAAATATATTGATTATCACATACATGATCGTAAGGTAAGATACATCAATAACTTAGCTAAATCAATCAAAAGGTATTTGAAACTAGTTTCATAAAGAGATGAAAACTATGCAAATTATTTGTAAGGGGTGGCAAGATTGGGGAAGAACTCAAAAGTGCAAGACCTAAGGGCTAGACCTAATACCTCAGGGGCTCATCATTGATGGCCTTGCCTACGTAAATAGCAGAGACATCGTAGTTCAACTTAACTTTAAATTTAGGAGTGGGTATGCAACCCTTTCTAGGGTCTAGTCCCCAGATAGTTTTTTTATCATTGGCTGCCACCCACCTTGGTGAAACAAGCCCTCAAATCATATGACCACTTGAATCCAATTTCTAAATCTTATAATTTATGGTTCTAGTCAAGGTTACAATAGTATCACTTCCATCTCAAGATGAACGTTTACAATTATTCATATGAAAAAATACTTTTATCTGGCTTATTATTAGTAAGAATCACAAGGGGAAACTATACCACAAGAGATGTAGAGTTAGTGGACAAAGAGTTCAATGTGGTTAATAAATAACAACTTGATTTGAAGGAAACATAACCTATGTATTAGGATGTTAACAACTCTTTAAAATGAAAACCAAGTCGCAGTCTATGAAGACAATTGGGACTTTGGTTGATAAAAAGGATCACAATAGCTCCCATGGTGAGTGAGTAATGCCAAGACAAGACTTTAATTTATAAATGACCATCATGAAGTAATGGAATTGATAACCCAAGGAAATAACCCAAGGATACATAGACGACAAGTATGCACCACCTCTAAACATCATGTGGAAGGAGAGTATAACATAGCATAACAAAATCAATACATAGAATTGTGTGTTATGGCCTAGTGTTACTAAAGTATGTACGTAAACAATTCATTGAATAAGAGAAAAAAAATATCAACTTTATTGAAGATAATAATAATGATGTAGTCAAAATCATTAGTTTTGAATCATTAGGGCGAGAATTATTCAATAGGGAACATTAATAATCTTTAACAAACTTGGATCACTATCTTCCACCTTTCAATTATATTATATATAATATTATTTATGATGAAAAAATCTACAAGCAATAATAATACAACTCCAACAACTTCACATTTATGGTTGTTTTAGAGTGATGAGGATTGGCTTTAATCATAAATTTATTTTCAGTAGATGTCACGAATCCCTTCCATGTAATTCCTAAGTAATTGCGAATGTTCCGATTTACATATCTCCTTAAGTATTTTCTATGTTTTCAATAATATATATATGTGGAAGTTTACCACATCTCAACACCAATGTACCAATATGTCCCACCATTATTACTATATTTTCAGATATGTTCGTCTTCATAAGTACTCTTGCTCTTCAATGGAAAGACTAATATTTTCATAAAATTGTAATATAATAAATTCTCAAATATATCATATTAGAATAATTAACATAAACTATTTTGACAACTTATAACAGCAGCAATAATTTTGTATAAACACCTTGAAGAATCAACACCAACTCAGATTTTCATCTCTCTTACTTATATGATATCAGGATAACATCATAGCAATTATAGTATTTATATGAAGACAAGATAGTGATTAAATATTAATTAATAATATCATAACAACAACAATAACTATATAAACAACATTATAACAACATCAATAAACCTTTAAACACAAAGTTTTCTTCTACCACTTAATGATAACAGTTTAATAGCACGAATGTTTATATGAAACAACATAAATAATATGTATTTATCATGGCTGTATTTTAACAACAACACATATAATATGTATTTAGCATGGCTGTATTTTAACAGCAGCACATATAATATGTATTTATCATGGCTGTATTTTAGCAGCAACACATATAATATGTAATATGGAGGCAATATTAATGATAAATTTATCTTAAGAACCTATATCTATCTCATGACTAATTAGTCTTGAAGAATAAACTCATGATTATATAACAATATTCTAGTAGAATAGATATCACCATATCCTCCATGTCAAACAAAAAAACTAGGTCCAAACATTTATGATCAAATACTCACTACACCAAAAGTGCTCTTTTATTCTTATATATAGTTTATAGATCTTGATGCTTAGCAGTTGAAATCAGAAACTATTTCTTTGTTTATTGTCAGCTAAAACTCAATGAGCAAAAGTTAAGAATTGAAACCCATTGCCTCATATTATTTTTATTTATTTTTCCATTTTTTTTATATATGGAAGAAACCAGTTGAAATCTATTTCCCCAATAATATAATTCCTTATTACTTTCTTTTCTATTGACTGCAATTTAATGGAGATAAACTTTACACACTATGATATATAAAAAGAAGAAACACAAACAAGTGATAAATTGTTACAATTGCAAGCTTGAGGATAAATACTTGGAGTATGATGCCCACAACATTTTCTTGTTAATGCAATTTTTTTGTGGAATTTCTCCAACCAAAATGATAATATAGAAAACTTGGACAACAGTCTTTTGAATGCACAAAATGACTTACTTCAGTCATGCACTTTTAGCCCATATTAATTCTCTCCATAGAACTTCAAGAAAATGCGGCTGGTAGGTGTAATGCCAGGATAAATAACCTTTGCCAACATCCTCACCCAGAAATGATTTCTAAAGGATTTTTTTTTAAGATTTAAGAAAATGCTGCTGAAAGTGAAAGGATTCACGCCAAAAACCAAGGAACAAAGACATCTAACATAACACATTATACAATAATCCATAGTTCCAGAAAAGAAATCTGTTTTGATTCCCCCCAAATGCTCTTAATCGATATTCATAATACATAAGTAAAACTAGGGCATGTGGAATGTTCAATGATTGCATCTTATGAAATACAATGAATACCAGATTTCATTTTAGGAAATTACCATGACTATATCGTTTGCAATGACTATATGGTTTGCAGATGAAAAAGAAGGCTGCTTTGGAGTCTTGGGTTTAAAAAAAAAAAAAAAAAACCACTTTCTTTTATTTTCCTAGGGTACGTGCATGACATGTACCCATCCTCCTTGCACTCCCCAAAAAATTATCTTGGCTATTTGTGTACACATTTAAATTGCCAGAAAAATGGCTCTTCGCTATCTGTGCAAATCAGCTATGTAAACTGACATAACTATTTTATCATCTACACAGGCAATTTACTAATTTCTTGAGACTCTCCCAGCGAGAAATATGTGGCCAAAATGTGTAGTCTATCTATCATTTAAGGCCACAACTTGCCTAAATATTAAATTGCAACATGCATTATTATTGATGACTATTTGCATTCTAGAATGTAATTATTCACTATTTGAAATTAAAAGTTCTAATATATCAATAATGAATTAATCCATTCTATTATTATATTTATTATTAAGATCTCATACTTAAAATTTGTTATTAATTTAAAATTGATATTTAATAACTTTAATATTATACCATAACTTTTGTTTAAAAAATTATATACTAGTACAATGCAATTCTTTTAAATATAAAATACTACTTAATACTATTTAGCCAACATTATAATGATAGTTATTCATTATTATTGATGTCTTATAATGTAATTTTAAATGATATTAAGGTTTGAAGAATATTTTTAAATATTGCAATAATCAGTAGGGTATGGACACATACACAAGTAGATAAATCAAAGGTCTAAAAATCAAGGGAAGGTGCAATCATACAAAAGAATATAATTAGATAACGGTTGACCTATTTTCTAAATAAACCACTTTTGGACATTATTTGTCCATACACAATTGATGACCCACTACTCCAAATGTTTAGTGATTGATTCCTAGTCCGTATTGGTTGTTAACACAAGTCTATTCTTGTCCATTGCTTGATTTTTCTAAGTATTCCTTATTAGAAATGCCATGTAATTTAACTCTTGGTTCATCACGAGGATGTGCCAAAAAAAAACCTTGTTTATTTTATTAACCCTTTAAATGTATAACTTCAATAATTACCCTTCTTCCACTATAACTTTATATAGAAGTAAATTAGTTCACATAATAAATGTTACCACATGATTTAAATGTTCCACCGAAAGTTCTCAGTATTACTCATATTGTAAAATTACCATGTAAAATTGGAGTTAGCATTCACATCTTCATGAAACTAAAAATGTCCTAGAGGGAAATAAATATATGCTAACTAGGCACATTGAATCATTTAAAATAATGCACGTACCTTCTCATCACTAGATTTATTTTGTTCCACTTACTTCCTTCAACTCTTCTCGCCATGACAAGGTTAGTGGGGCACTACATACTCCTCCTCTAAGACACGACTTACTCCTGGAAGTCGCAAAGGCTAAAAATAAAACACATAACACATCAGTCTTGAAATTTTTTGTTACTAACATCACCAATATGCTTACTCCTTGGATCTATATAATGATAAAACAAAAGAACAAATCCTCATTGGAATGGGTATATATATAATAGCTGTTTGTAATTATCTCATGTAGTACACTTACCAATTATTATGTTTTCAACTTTCTCCACAATATACTGTTGCTAGGTTTCCTTCAGGTTAGTAGCCAACAACAAACTATGCATTTTCAACATAAGAAACAATATAGACCAATTTCTTATGCAAAAGTCAGCCATGAAATCTGTAAAATGCAATTTTATTGTCACAAGGTGTCCTCTAACCTTCATTTTCAGCCCTAAACATAACCTTTACAAAAAAATTTCTACTCATTTTCCTTTTTTTATCACACATATGGTTCAAACTGAATAGTAGTTTGCACTAATCTCTCTTTAATCCACACATAGAAAGTATATCAACTCATATAGAAAACACTTAAATAAAAAGACTTTAACATAGTTAAACTAAAGCATACTAATTCATTTATTTAGTTTCTTCAAAATTTGCCACAATTACCTCAATCCCAATCAAGATAAAATATTTTAATCATCAAAATTATTTTGGATTCATACCCAACTATACTAGCCATTCCAAGGAAACCTTTCATAAAATAATTTTTAAATTTTCTATTAATCTAATCAACACAATGCCATCAAAACTAATTAAACATGGCACATACATGCTAACAAGAATACAAATATATATTTCCATCTCTAAGATACAGTAGTAAGCATGAGTGAATATCCATTTACACAATCACACAATAGTCCACATTACCAGGAATACACATCACAACACAGGGCTCAAGAGTGGCTCACGCCATCATGGTCCAGGGTACAATATACTGATCTTATCTGAATACATAACCATAGTCCATGATACATGATCCCAAAATCCATGATACATACCTCAAAAAGTGGCTTGATGGTGTTGAGAATGCACTCATATATGGCTCTCACACACATATGGTGAGATTCCCCCTTACAAGTCCACGTGATCTACCCCTTGTTGGTGTAAGGTGTTTAGCCTCCAAGGAGTAGTCACCACTTTAGGGTGGGCAGTGGATGCTAGCTACATAATAGCCTCATGCACCCCCATACTCAAGGGTTCCCTGCATCTGCTTCCTCGTATACACTCACCAAGTTTACCTCCTACATCCTTGGTGAGGAATCACATTACTACACATGGCCAACATTCAAATTACACCAACAAAAACTAGTTTAGCCACCAAATTAATAAATAAAAGGAAACAAGTTGTCGATTTCAACAATAAATAACAAAATAGAATATATCACAACATTAAATCATTACAAAAAGATTTCCAAAATTTTTGTTGCTAAACCATCACAAGAGAAGATAAACAAGTTGCTGACCCACACAAGAAAACAAAAATTATCATGAAATTACACAACATATCATTATGTGACTATATATAGCCACTTCATGGGGAAGGAGGGAACAACATCTAGCTATCATAATATCTCATCATGTGCTACCATAGCGGCCCACTATCCACATGGCATGGGGTGCTCACCTCAGCAACACCTCGCATTAGGTGGCATGGAATGAGCACATTAACACACCTGGCATGACCATACACCTAGGTTACACTCCGCATAGTTAGGTCTCTCATACATCATCATCGTAGCTAGAGGTATACATGGCTAGGGTCCACCCATATGCCTACCGCATCTAAATAACCGAGCATCCATGCGCAGCCCTCTGCAAGCATGCAAGCGTCTCCAAATCACTTTGCATCAAGTAGGAAAACATAACATACATATCTATACTATGCCTTCACGTAACTCTATATGTGACATCGTGTCCTCGAGCTTGGCTCGCTGCCATCAACAACACGATATCACTATCCACAGTATGTTGGAACACTAGTTGGTATGGCATCACACCCATTTGCATCATGGAGGAGCACGTGTGGAGACAATATCCATCATAACATGGGAAAAAATCTCCCTCCACATGCTGGACCATCAAGAAATGTGTATATCCATAAGCCATATCTATGCCCATAAAACTTATATCAGGTATTGGTATCATACTCAAGAACTATGGGGATTGGGCTATGCACTTATGAACCACGTATTTGGGTTCATCATAAGGGGAAGTAGTAGATTATCTCTTACCTTGAGTAGTGGAAGATAAGGTCACTTCACGCTGCCATTACACGTATGTCATCCTTTTTACCTGAGGAAGTGGTAATGATAGTAGCATACTACCCTTGTACATACTGAGTTATAGGGAAAAGTATTGATTTCTTCCCTCTCGAGTAGTTGAAGCTAAGGTTGCTTCGTGCCGCCATTATTTGTACACCATTTATTCTACTTGAGAGGTTGGAAATATTTACCATTCCATTAATTAAGTACAACACATAGGTTGGCACTCAGTAGGGTAACAATCAGGAAACAACACATAAATAGTATGGTTCTCCCATACTCATAACACACATAAATTCCATGGTCGAGTGTTTGATTACACCACCGCATGACACACCAAGCAGTTACGGGTTTCACATAACACCCATCATGAGCAGTGTTACAGGCTCTTTCACATACATAAGGGGTATAAGAAACATTGTATTCTATCCACATTCCATCATACTCTCATGCCATGGAAAAAAACCAACATCTTCCAGCAAGATGAAATAGCGTGATAATGTAGGACATTTGTAACTACTCATCATAAAGAACCCCAGTTTCACATGAAGATAGCACACACATAATCCCCCTCTAGCAGAGTAATTCATCTATATGAATTTACCACTACATTACACATTTAACTCCAAACAATATATGTCTTAACTCTTACTAAGTCCATGAAGAAAAGTTTCCCCTAAATAAAAAGAGAAAGAAGATATTATTCCTAACATACCATTGCACTTTGCACATGACTGGCAATACATTTCTCTAGTCCTCTATGCAAGATTCTAAATGAAGATACCTCTTCTACTTTTACTTTCAGGTCTAAAATTACATATGAATCTAGGGTTTTAGGCCCCTTACCTAAATTTTTTTAGCCCAGAAGTTATATATACCATCATGTTCCCTTAACTACCCTCTTTTGATTTATCAGACATAAAAGAAGGGAACAATTATTTATTTTCTTTTCTAAGGATTATTTTCCAAAAATCTAAACGTAATTCATATAATTGTGCATGTAATATAAATGATCTAAAATATAGTTAATTATTTATCTTCGAACATGCTATCACAACATATTTGTATATAATCACAAAAAGGAAGTACATACGAGGAAAATTTAGTAATCCCTACCAATAAGTTAACATTTCATTATAACAATAGAAGCAACAAGGTTATCCAGAGATCCCAGCGTTGCAACATGGCTCTAATACCAATTGTAATGCCCAACTTTTAAACACTTGATTTGACATCACACAACCTATTTTTTCTACTCAAAACTTAACTAATTTACATTAATTTTTTTATTTTTATTTTAATTTTTTACAAAACACCAAAAAAAACATACTCAATTGATTAAAGAAAAGATCATAGCATACTTGTCTTATCATTTATCTATAATTTAAAAGGACAATGAATCTACTTAAAATAATATATATTATAATGTTCAAAATAAAAACTAAAAAAATCAAGTCATTACATACCTGAGTTTCTCTTTCTTACCTGAGTATCATATTCTCCTTGCCTCTCTATTTCCTACACCTGGATATATGGCTACACAACTAGATGCATGATATAAATTAATTTATGATCACATACATGATTGTAAGGTAAGATATATCAATAACTTAGATAAATCAATCAAAAGGTATTTAAAACTAGTTTCATGAAGAGATGAAAACTATCCAAATTATTGGTAAGGGATGGTAAGATCGGGGAAGAACTCAAAAGTGCAAGACCTAAGGGCCATACCTAATGCCTTGAGGGCTCATCATTGATGGCCTTTCCTACGTAAATCATAGAGACATCGTAGTTTGACTTAACTTTAAATTTAGGAGTGGGCATGCAACCCTTTCTAGGGTCCAGTCCCCAGACAATTTTTCTATCATCGGCTGCCACCCACCTTGGTGAAACAAGCCCTCGAATCATCTGACCACTTGAATCCAATTTCTAAATATTATAATATGGTTCTAGTCAAGGTTACAATAGTATCACTTGCACCTCAAGATGAAGGTTTACACCGATTCATATGAAAAAATATTTTTATCTGGCTTATTATTAGTAAGAATCATAAGGGGGAAGCATATCACGAGAGATGTAGAGTTAGTGGAAAAAGAGTTCAATGTGGCTAATAAATAGAAACTTGATCTGAAGGAAACATAACCTATGTATTAGGATGTTAACAACTCTTTAAAATGAATACCAAGTCGTAGTCTATCAAGACAGTTGGGACTTTGGTTGATAAAAAGGATCATAATAGCTCCCATTGCGAATGAGTAATGCCAAGACAAGAATTTAATTTATAAATGACCATCATGAAGTAATGGAATTGATAACCCAAGGAAACAACCCAAGGATACATAGATGACAAGTATGCACCACCTCTAAACCAGGGATAACTTTAAGAAACCCCCCCCTCCCAAAAAGTATAAAATTGTGGCGAATCACATTTCTTTTTTAGGGAAAATTTTTAATATTAATGGCGGATTGTGGTTCAAATTATAGATATTTGGTGGAAATTTTTTTAATATCGTATACAATTTCTACAAAAAAATCGTGAAAACAAATGATTTTAATAGGAAAATTATTAATATAATTGGCGAAGCTGGAAAATCTTACTAATAAATTATGGCGAAATAATTTTCCAAATATTGTAATTAATTGTTTGTCATGGCGAATGTATTTCAAAAATACATATAAACTTGGCGATTTAAGGGAATAGTTGTATAGTTGGTATGGCGATTTAATAATTGGAAATAACTATTAAAGTTTCATTCTCCAAAGTTTTCATTCTCAAAGGATGACACATGTGATGTTTCCAGAGAGAGTTTTCAGTAAAGGAGTTATGTGACCACATTTCTTCCGAAGTGCACCTTCCATCGTTCATCTCTCTTAATCCAATGGTTCTAATTTGATGTTGAAGTTGCATCGGGTCCCACCTCTATGACATCACAGACTCACACGTCTGTTGGATTACAACATATCAACGGCCAAAGATGAATTTTGGGCCTACTATTGGTCTTCAAAATGTTTACGGCAAACTCTCGACGGAATCATGAAACGTGGTACCTTATACCACGTGTCATGATTTCGCTAAGAGTTTGCCGTAAACATTTTGAAGACCAACAGTAGGCCTGAAATTCATCTTTGGCCATTGATATGTTGTAATCCAACAGACATGTGAGTCTATGAGTTGTGACATCTCCAACAAACTAAGGCTGCAATCAAATTTTACTTGAATAATTATAAGATACTAAGGACTCGTAGTCTTTCCGGTTCGCTACCGATCGCAATTGTTAGCTCAAAATCAACTGATTTTTTGTACTCCTAAATCTCTTGAAACTATCCTTATATACAAATGCTTATTTCAAATTTTGGCGAAAGGGGACGACATTTGCATATGATAACAACTAATATTTGGCGAACCCCGCGTAATTCCAAGTAATTGACTAGGCGAATAGGGCGGGAATTTGGGACATGGTGAATTATGATGCATGGCAAATTGGGTCCTAGTGCAAATAAAATTTTAACTTGGGATAATGGGACTTTGGCGAATGGCGATCCTTGATAAATACCCCTTCCTTAATCCCATGACGAATAATAGTAAATATACAATAGATAAATGGGTGAACAACCCCACTACCGTAGTGAAATTACATGCAAATAGTGGTGAAAAACCCGACCAATTAACGTGTTTTTATAAAATCTGGGCGAACCAGTCAAACAGTACACTATGCATTTTTTCGCCAAATTCTATACGCCCGACGGGACATATTCGCCAATTGGCGAGGAATCGCCACTAAAAAAATCCCTGATCTAAACATCATGTGGAGGGAAATTATAACATAGCATAACAAAATAAATACATAGAATTGGGTGTTATGGCCTAGTGTTACTAAAGTATGTACGTAAACAATTCATTGAATAAGAGAGAAAAAAATATCAACTTTATTGAAGACAATAATAATGATGTAGTCAAAATCATTAATTGTAAATCATTAGGGTGAGAATTATTCAATAGGGAACATTAATAATCTTTAACAAACTTGGATCACTATCTTCCACCTTTCAATTATATTATCTATACTATTATTTATGATGAAAATTTTTAGAAGCAATAATAATACAACTCCAACAACTTCATATTTCTGGTTGTTTTAGAGTGATGAGGATTGACTTTAATCATAAATTTATTTTCAATACATGTCACAAATCCCTTCAATATAATTCTCAAGTAATTGCGAATGTTCTGATTTACATATCTCCTTAAGTATTTTCTATGTTTTCAATTGTTGGTATCAGAGCTGAGTCTCTCTCTGCAAAAGCTTAAAGACTTGAGAGAAAAGATCGGAGCAATGGACAAGTTCTTACTGGATAAGACTATTGAGAATGAGTAGTTACAAATGCAAATAAACTATGAGCAGTATAAGGAGGTGAAGATAAAGTTGAGAAAAATTCTTGATGAATGAAAGATTATGGCAACCAGGCTAAATGAGAAAGACTACAAAGAATTGGAAATAATAGATTACTTTGAAACAATAGAATCATCATTGAGCAAAGCTTCAAACGCATCAGTTGAAGAAATTAAAAGTATGCAAGAGATCAATCTACATCTGACAGATCAAATCAAGATGCTGCAAATTGGTCAAGCAACTCAAATGGAAAAAATGATTGATGTCATGAATGATGCAAGAAAAGCTAAAAATGAAAGAACACTAGCTATTGATGATAGGAGAAAAATTACAGAGAAACTACAAGAGAAAGAATCAAAGATTCACTGAGCATCACCATGAGGTTACCAACCTGATTATTCTTATGAGTCAAGAAGAAAACAGATTAAATACAGAACTCATTGAAAGAATACAGATCATTGGTGAGCTAAGAGAAGAGAATGAAAAATTGAAGCATGAAATCAAAGTCCAAAATCAACACAATGAGTTAATAAAAAAGGATGAGGATAGCAAAACAAGGATGATTACTTATATGTATGAAGCTTAATTGGATCTGTTATCAACAATTGAAGATTACATATATCATCAGATCAAAGACTTATGTAGCTGCATTCTAACAAGTGCATCACATCTAAAATCCTTTTGTAGAAGGTGGACTTAACCATTCTTTCTAAATCTCTTAATAACGTGCACACTTAATAGTGTTTCTAAAGCTTCAAATGAAGTAGATCTTAATAGGTCTCCACTGTAATACTCCTAACAGGGTAGGTCATCAGAAGTAACCAATTGTAAGCCTTAACCGACCCCTTCTTATCTACAGATTGTGAAGTTTTGTGGGTAACAATCGCCACCACAGTTTTAACTTCCTAACAGGAGTTTTCTGCGATATCATATCTTGTGTTATGTGTTATCTATTTTCATGAATGTTTCTGTTATGGTTACATACTAAAAAGAATGTATGATATGATTACATATACATAAAGAAAGATGAACAGTTAGATAAGATAAATTACAAACTGATGATTAAGGGTTAATGGGCTAACCAAGAAAAGTTTTAGAGGTACTGATTCACCCCTCCCCTCTCAGTACATCATTCTCAATATAATTCCAACATCAATAATATATATATGTGGAATTTTACCACATCTCAACACCAATGTACCAATATGTCCCACCATTATTTATTAAATTTTCAAATATGTTCGTCTTCATAAGTAATCTTGCTCTTCAATGGAAAGACTAATATTTTCATAAAATTGTAATATAATAAATTCTCAAATATATCATATTAGAATAATTAACATAAATGATTTTGACAACTTATAATAGCAACAATAATTTTGTATGAATATATTAAGGAGAAATATACTTTAAATATAAACACCTTGAAGAATCAAAACCAACTTAGATTTTCATCTCTCTTATATGATATTACGATAACATCATAACAATTATAGTATTTATATGAAGACCAGATAGTGATTAAATATTTATTAATAATATCATAACAACAACAATAACTTTATAAACAACATTATAACAACATCAATAAACCTTTCAACATAAATTTTTCTTCTACCACTTAATGATAACAGTTTAATAGCACCAATGTTTATATGAAACAACTGTTAGAATGAATTTAGAGTAACTGAGAGGGGAGGGGTGAATCAGTTATCCTCAGGTCTAGATGTACCAAATAAAACTTTCTGTATTATAAACAATTCAGATCTTCTCGGCAACAGTAGCATATGTCAACAACTTAATCATGCAGTTTACTGTTTAATGTAATTAGCTTGCAGAAACATAACTGTAAAACAAACCATAAGCATTCACACAAGTTGACACAAGTATTTAACGTGGAAACCCAATATGGGAAAAACCACCAGTAACATGCTACAAAGTTTCACTCTTCTGAAGTGAGCTCTGTGAGGAGCCAACCCTGTTAAAGGTTATAATAACACACTGTTAGGTGTGACCTGGTTAAAGGATTTAATCATCCTGTCAGGAGTAGCCTTGTTAGAGGACTTAGAAAATTCCACCTGAATGTCACTTTGCTTAGAGGATTTATATAAATGACTGTTAGGTCAACCTTGTCAAAGGATTTTAACTGATACAATGGTTAGAAAGTAATCAACAGTTGTGATCTGATACATACAACTTACTTTGCAAATTCAAATCTAATTACAACTCTGATGCTAACTTACTAAGTGGCTTGCATTGTCATTTCAATCTTCTGATCTGCTTGGAAATCCATCAAGCAATCACACATGCAACTCTTTGCTTCTGTGTTCAGCCTTCTCTGCTAGGTCATGCCAATCAGAAAATCAACTGTGCAATCCTCTTGCATACACACATGTACATCAATCAGTACATCTACACTTTTGCACTTTTATGAATAACCCATTGAGGTTATCGTATACCTCTTTGTCTAGGTCAGATAAATCTTTGCCTCTTAATCAAGATCGTAGATCTTAGGTTAGGTCAGATCCAACAGATCATTCCATCATTACATTACATTTAATTCTCCAAAGTAGTCTCTAATTAAATCTTGAAACCATGCATTAATTATGGTTACCCATACATTAAATAACATGGATCAATCTTTAATTAACTTTACATATCCCAATAAAATTAACTAAGTTGGCCAGAGATCTCAAATCTCATCATTGATCCAAATACTGCAAGTTGGCCAACATCTGTGATCTGCCCGACAATCACTGTTTCCACTTGGCAATTTCACTGGTGCTCGGCACTGAACAGACTTTCTCAGCACAAACCAAACTTGCTTAATACAATCCAAACTTGCTCGGCACAAAACAACCAGAAAAACTATCTTTGAAAGATAAAAAAATAATTACTTTGCCAGAGTGCCAACTGATCAAGTACCCTTTTATTTTCTTTAACTCAACCATTCACTTGGTCTTCTTGTTAAATCATCTTCATCAATCAATAGATATGGTACTCAAACAGATAATAATAGTGTCACCAGTTAAGATTTGACATCAATGAAAAAATAACAATTGCTTGCATTGTCACTTTCCAACAATCTCCTTCTTTGGCATTGATGGCAACACAAAACATTAAAACAATGATTTAACAAGCATAGTTACCATACAATCCAAGAATTCACCTGTGTTCCTTCATATGAACAAATCTTCATTAATGTCTTTAGCTTCATTATGATTCTTATCTGTAAACATTTCTCCCTCTGTGTCTGTAATCACACTGTAATCATCTGTGTCTGATCATTTGTAGACTCCCTCTGAGTAGATAATCACTTCATTGTTTTCAATAGTAACTTCTTCCACTATATAGGTAATCTCTCCCTCAACTTCTTCCTCTATATAGGTAATCTCTCCCTCTTTGACAACAATGCCAAAGACTTTGATATCTTTATCATGTAGATCTTCAGTATCATGCTGATCCTATCATCTTGATTATGACTGATCTTCTTTT
>MU224039.1:1091368-1106161 GCA_018584345.1 Thuja plicata | reverse complement strand
AGCTAAGTACCATTTAAATAACTGGAATGCATCAGATTTTTCCTTGAGAAACATTACAGTCATCATCCTTGAATAATCATCAACAAATAGAATAAAGTATCTAGCACCACAATAGCTTTTTTCTCCATTGGGACCACAGAGATTAGTATGGACTAATTCCAGAATTCCCTCTAAAGTATGTGTTTTACTCTTGAAACTAGACTTAGTCATCTTTCCTAGTTGACATTGTTTACACATTGCATTCTCAGGTTTCTTTAACTTAGGTAGCCCTCTAACCTTTTTCAATTTACTTATGCTTATCAAGTTATCAAATTTCACATGACACAACCTCTTATGCCATAACCAAACATCATTGTATTGTGAAAACATACATGTTTCTTCAGATAAATCTAGATAGAACAAGTTACCTTTAGTCTGATCACCACTTCCAACTAGTTCTCTAGTAGAGTCATAGATCTTTGCTTTTCTGTGATGGAACTCAACTCTGTAACTAGAAGTGTTTAGCTATGCAACACTCAGCAAATTGTAATTAAGATCATCAACCCAATATACATTATCACATCTGATTTTGTCAGTCAAGTTAATCAATCCTTTACCTTTGATGAGACATGGTGAATCATTACCAAATTTTACATATCCTCCTTTGCATTGGTCTAGGGTTTCAAACTTATCCTTGTCACCAGTCATATGATGGGAAAAACCACTATCAATGATCCAATGATCACCTTTACTCTTATAAGAAATTAATGTAGTTTTCTCATCATCATCAGAATCTTCTTTCATTACAACATAAACAACTTCTATATCGTTGTCATCAGAATTGTCAGTGTCATTGTCAGAAGTTTTTTCAGCAATATAACAAGATTTCTTACCTTTGTCTTTGTAATCCTTATATTTCCTGAAGTCTCATTCATCCTTTCTATCTTTGTATTCCTTGTATTTTCTATCCTTTCTTTCATCTTTTTCATTCTTATCAGGACATCTAGCAGCTATATGACCAACTTTATTGCATGAAAAATAAATGATAGGAAGTTTACCTCTGTATTTTCCTTTTCCTCTAGATAGCCTTTTTTCCATAAGTGCTTCAAGTTCTTCAAGAACATCATCAGTAGTGTCACTATCACTGTTCACATGTTTCTTTCTTTTCTTGGATTTATTGAGGACCAATTGAGATCTAAAAGCAGAATCAATACCTTATGGATTGTAGTTATCATAATTTGACATTTCAAATGCAGTAAGTCTACCTATCAGATTTTCCAGATTCAGATTATTGTTAGGATTACATCTCAGTTCTTGAATTGTAGAAACTCTAATAGCATATACAGGAAGTAGATTTCTCAGTACCTTTCTCATAGTAGTGTTCTCATATATTGTTCCATTAGCTCCTCTAATGGCATTTACAACTTATTTTACTCTAACATAATACTGATTAACATTTTCACCTTCTTGCATTTTCATTTCATCAAACTTACCTCTTAGACTTTCTGATTTATCTCTCAGCACATTTGTGTCTCCACCATAGATAGTTGCTAATTTATCCCACATCTAATTTGCATTTGTGTAGCTCTTTATATCATCAAACTTTGAATAGCTCAATGAGGATGCAATCTCCAACATTGCTTGATTGTGCTCTTGCTTTTCTCTTAGTTGTGCATTTGTGAGAGGAGTAGTAGGTGGTACATAGTCATTTTCAATAAGTCACATAGAATCATCTCCAATAATAGCTAGATGTGGTCTCATCAAACTCTGCGATG
Organism: Thuja plicata; assembly: GCA_018584345.1. NCBI lineage: Eukaryota > Viridiplantae > Streptophyta > Pinopsida > Cupressales > Cupressaceae > Thuja > Thuja plicata. The sequence continues at coordinate 1,104,407 of MU224039.1, read as the reverse complement.
CAGGGAAGTTATCTTTGTTCATCTTAGGAACCTCCTTTTTATACATCTTGATCTTTTCGCTCTAGGTACCTTCAAACTATTTTCAGAAGACCAAAGCTCTGATACCAATTGTTAGAATGAATTTAGAATAACTGAGAGGGGAGGGGTGAATCAGTTATCCTCAGGTCTAGATGTACCAAATAAAACTTTCTATATTATAAACAATTCAGATCTACTCGACAACAGTAGCATATGTCAACAACTTAATCATGCAGTTTATTGTTTAATGTAATTAGCTTACAGAAACATAACTGTAAAACAAACCATAAGAATTCACACAAGTTGACACAAGTATTTAACATGGAAACCCAATATATGAAAAACCATCGGTAACATGCTACCAAGTTTCACTCTTCTGAAGTGAGGTCCGTGAGGAGCCAACACTGTTAAAGGTTACAATAACACATTGTTAGGTGTGACCTGGTTAAAGGATTTAATCACCCTGTCAGGAGTGGCCTTGTTAGAGGACTTAGAACATTACACTTGAATGTCACCTTGCTTAGAGGATTTATACAAATGACTATTAGGTCAACCTTGTCAAAGGATTTTAACTGATTCAATGGTTAGAAAGTAATCAGTAGTTGTGATCTGATACATACAACTTACTTTGCAAATTTAGATCCAATTACAGCTCTGATGCTAACTTACTAAGTGGCCTGCATTATCATTTCAATCTTCTGATCTACTTGGAAATCCGTCAAGCAATCACACATGCAACTCTCTGCTTCTGTGTTCATCCTTCTCTGCTAGGTCATGCCAATCAATAAATCAACTATGCAATCCTCTTGCATACACACATGTACATCAATCAGTACATCCACACTTCTGCACTTTTATGAATAAACCCTTGAGGTTATCATATACCTCTCTGTCTAGGTCAGATAAATCTTTGCCGCTTAATCAAGATCGTAGATCTTAGGTTAGATCAGATCCAACGGATCATTCCATCATTACATTACATTTACTTCTCCAAAGTAGTCTCTAATTAAATCTTGAAACCATGCATTAATTATAGTTACCCATGCATTAAATAATGTGGATCAATCTTTAATTAACTTTACATATCCCAATAAAATTAACTAAGTCAGCCAGAGATCTCAAATCTCATCATTAATCCAAATACTGCATGTCAGCCAACATCTGTGATCTGCCCGACAATCACTGTTTCCACTCGGCAATTTCACTAGTGCTCGGCACTGAACAAACTTGCTCGGCACAAGCAACTTCACTCAGCACAAACCAAACTTGCTCGGCACAAGCCAGACTTTCTCGACACAAAACAACCAAAAAAACTATGTTTGAAAGATAAACAACTAATTACTTTGCCAGAATGCCAACTAATCAAGTACCCTTTTATTTGCTTTAACTCAACCATTCACTTGGTCTTCTTGTTAAATCATCTTCATCAATCAATAGATATGGTACTCAAACAGATAACAATAGTCTCACCAGTTAAGGTTTGACATCAATGACAAAATAACAATTGCTTGCATTGTCACTTTCCAACAACAACATAAAAAATATGTATTTATCATGGCTGTATTTTAACAACAGCTCATATAATATGTATTTATCATGGTTGTATTTTAACAGCAACACATATAATATGTATTTTAAAAGCAACACATATAATATGTAAATTTATCATGGCTCCTTTTTAGCAGCAACACATATTATATGGAGGCAATATTAATGATAAATTTCTCTTAAGAACCTATATCTATCTCATGACTAATAAGTCTTGAAGAATAAACTCATGATTATATAACAATATTCTTGTAGAATAGATATCACCATATCCTCCATGTCAAACAAAAAAATTACCCAAACATTTATGATCAAGGACTCACTACACCAAAAGTGCTCTTTTATTCTTATATATAGTTTATAGATCTTGATGCTTAGCAGTTGAAATCAGAAACTATTTCTTTGTTTATTGTCAGCTAAAACTCAATGAGCAAAAGTTAAGAATTGAAACCCATTGCCTCATATTATTTTTATTTATTTTTCCATTTTTTTTATATATGGAAGAAACCAATTGAAATCTATTTCCCCAATAATATAATTCCTTGTTACTTTCTTTTCTATTGACTGCAATTTAATGGAGATAAACTTTACACACTATGATATATAAAAAGAAGAAACACAAACAAGTTATAAATTGTTACCATTGCAAGCTTGAGGATAAATACCTGGAGTATGATGCCCAAAACATTTTCTTGTCAATGAAATTTTTTAGTGGAATTTCTCCAGCCAAAATGATAAATTGATAATATAGAAAACTTGGGCAGTAGTCTTTTGAATGCACAAAATGACTTACTTCAGTCATGCACTTTTAACCCATATTAATTCTCTCCATAGAACTTTAGGAAAATGCAGCCGGTAGGTGTAATGCCTTGATAAATAACCTTTGCCAGCATCCTCACCCAAAAATGATTTCTAAATCCTTTTTTTAAGATTTAAGAAAATGGTGCTGAAAGTGAAAGGATTCACGCCAAAAACCAAGGAACAAAGACAACCAGCATAATACATAATACAATACTCCATAGTTCCAGAAAAGAAATCTATTTTGATTCCCCCCAAATGTGCTTACTCGATATTCATAATACGAAAGTAAAAATAGGGCATGTGGAATGTTCAGTGATTGCATCTTATGAAATACAATGAATACCAGATTTCATTTTAGGAAATTACCATGACTATATCATTTGCAATTACTATATGATTTGCAGATGAAAAAGAAGGATGCTTTCGAGTCTCAGGTTTAAAAAAAAAAAACCGCTTTCATTTATTTTCCTAGGGTACGTGCACGACATGTACCCATCCTCCTTGCACTCCCCAAAAAGTTATCTTGGCTATCTGTGCACACATTTAAATTGCCAAAAAAATTGCTCTTCGCTATCTGTGCAAATCAGCTATGTAAACTGACATAACTATTTTATCATCTACACATGCAATTTACTGATTTCTTGAGACTCTCCCAGCGAGAAATATGTGGCCACGATGTGTAGTCTATCTATCATTTAAGGCCACAACTTGCCTAAATATTAAATTACAACATGCATTATTATTGATTGCTATTTGTATTCTAGCATGTAATTATTCACTATTTGAAATTAAAAGTTCTAATATATCAATAATGAATTAATCCATTCTATTATTAAGATCTCATACTTAAAATTTGTTATTAATTTAAAATTGATATTTAATAACTTTTATATTATATCATAACTTTTGTTAAAAAAATAATAAACTAGTACAATGTAATTCTTTTAAATATAAACTTCTACTTCTTAATACTATTTAACCAACATTATAATGATAGTTATTCATTATTAATGATGTCTTATAATGTAATTTTAAATGATATTAAGGTTTGAATAATATTTTTAAATATTTCAATAATCAGTAGGGTATGGACACATACACAAGTAGATAAATCAAAGGTCTAAAAATCAAGGGAAGGTGCAATCATACAAAAGAATATAATTAGATAATGATTGACCTATTTTCTAAATAAACCACTTTTGGATATTATTTGTCCATACACAATTGATGACCCACTACTCCAAATGTTTGGTGATTGATTCCTAATCTGCATTGGTTGTTAACACAAGTCTTTTCGTGTTCATTGCTTGATTTGTCTAAGTATTCCTTATTAGAAATGCCATGTAATTTAACTCCTGGTTCATCACGAGGATGTGCTAAAAAAAAATTGTTTATTTTATTAACCCTATAAATGATATAACTTCAATAATTACTCTTCTTCCACTATAAATTTATATAGAAGTAAATTAGTTCACATAATAAATGTTACCACATGATTTAAATCTTCCACCGAAAGTTCTTTGTATTACTTATATTGTAAAATTACCATGTGAAATTGGAGTTAGCATCCACATCTTCAAGAAACTAAAAATGTCCTAGAGAGAAATAAATATATGCTAACTAGGCACATTGAATCATTTAAAATAATGTACTTACCTTCTCATCACTAGATTTATTTTGTTCCACTTACTTCCTTTGACTCTTCTTGCCAGGACAGGGTTAGTCGGGCACTACAAAGTTCAACCGCCGAATTCAATAAAACCCTCATAGGAGAAATCGCTACAATCGAAGAGCCTCCTATTTTTGTATCTGAAGACACCCCACAGACACTCAAAGATCCTCCTAGTATAAATACCATAGAAAATGATGTAGAAGATAAGAATCCTAACCCTCTCTATATCTCTTTACTTTTTAAATGGGTAAAAACTTAGTAATTGTATCATAAAATCGAGCACGTCCGATAATATAATGCCTGCCCCAGTTTACAGAGCTCTCGGCCTCACCCTCACTAAGACATTTGGTCAGTGCTATTCTATGGACAGGAAACAAGTGCCACTAATGGGCCAAGTCAAAGATGCACAAGATGTTCTTGCTGCATGCCCAAACAAGCGAGTGAAATTGATAATTCTAGTTGCAGATATCCCGGCTAGCTACAACATATTGCTCAGTAGAACCTTCTGCAAGGACATGGGAGGTGATATAAAGATGGATTGGTATAAGGAAATTATCCCAGTGGGGAAGAAGAAGATAAAACTTGATCCAGAGCCTATTAAAAAATACACAGTGGTTCCTTCCCACAATCCCAAGGCTCAAATCTTTTATGACGAGTGCCATTTTGGTAATTATGTGATTCTCTCTGAAGGAGGAATTGAACTAGTGGCCGAAGTTTCAGAAGAGGGAGGTTTATGGAAGATGGAAATCGATGGTAGTTGTTCAAATTCAAGATTGGGAACATGAGTGGTACTAATTCCTCCCATTGACTAATATATTCCTTTGTCTTTTAAGTTAAACTTCAGAAATACCAATAATACGGTTGAATACGAAGCATTACTGTTAGGATTGGAAGAAGAAAAGTCTAGAGAGGTCAAGAAGCTAATCACAAAAGGTGATGCCGAACTGATAGTGAAGTAGATAAGAGGTCATTTTTATGTCAAAAACAAAAAAATGAGGCACTATAGAAACCTAGTATGTGATGAGCTCGAGTCTTTTGATGCTTTTTCCATAGAGTTCATACCTCAAAGTTTAAATGCTAAGGAAAATTCGTTGGCAGTATCCACTTCATTGTTTATACCACATCCTAATTTTAAAGTACATAGTTCTAGAATAGAAATGGTCTATAGACCAAGAGTACCAGATAATTTACAGCAGTGGCAGGTTTTCGAGAATGATTCTCAGCTCAAAGATTTCATTGGTTGCAGTGTTCAAAATTTTTCTAATGTTTATTTTGAAGGTTCTAGTAGTGAGTGAAAAGAAGTCTGTGAAGGTGCTACAGAAGATGATGGGATAATTCAATTAAAAGGGAACAAGATTCCCAAGGGGTTGGTATCCCTAGAACATTTATTTCATAGGAGGGATGATAGTACAATCAGAGAAAAAGTACCACACCCACATAACCCCAAGGATTATGACAAGATTGATATTGTAGATGAAGGTGGTCGTAAATGGATTTCAATAGGAAAAACATGTTCTCAGCAAGAAAGGGATGATCTGGAAAGGTTGTTGAAGGAATATAGAGATTCTTTTTCTTGGGGATATGAAGGCCTCAAAAAATTCAGGGATACCTAGTTTAGATGCCACATTCCTTTGAAACCCGATGCTACACCTTTTTTCCAAAAGATTAGGAATTATAATCCAAAAGTATTCAAAGCTATATTGAAAGAAGTGGCAAAGATGCTACAAGCAAGGACTATATTCCCCATCCATTAGTCTACCTAGATTGCAAATATAGTGCTGGTGAGGAAAAAGAAAGATGAAATTAGAATTTGCGTCGATTTCTAGAATTTGAATCAGCCTAGTCTAAAAGATAATTACGCATTACCCGTAATGGAACATGTTCTCTAGGCTGTGTCAGGATTAGAAGTAATGTTGATGCTAGATGAATATTCTGGCTACAATCAAATCAATGTAGCAAAAGAGGATCAACATAAGAGGACCTTTATAACACCATGGGGTACTTTTGCATACAACCGAATGCCCTTTGGCTTGATTAACGCTAGTGATACATTTTGAAGGGCGATGAACTCCTCCTTCGGGGATCTATGAAATAGAATCAATTTAATCTATTTAGAAGACTTGACTGTCTATTTGAAAAGGAGTCACCATTTAAAAGATCTAGAGATAGTGTTGTAGAGGTGCAGAAGTCATGGTATATCGATAAATCCAAAAAAGGCCATTTAATTTGTTGAAGAAGGTAAATTATTAGGGCATATTATTTTGAAAGGAGTCAAAATTGATCGTGATAGGGTTAAAGATATCCAACAGCTTAACTTACATTCTAATAGGAGTGGTTTGAAATCTTTCATTGGCCAAGTGAACTTTTTTAGGGCATTTGTCTTAGAGTTTTGAGAGACTACCAGACACATGGTAGATATGATGAGTGAGAAGCACCCTTTTAAGTGGAAAAAGGAAGGATAGAAGGCTTTCAACAGCATCAAAGTAGCAATATCACAGGCCCCTGTGTTGACAAGTACAAATTTTAAAAGAGACTTCATTGTTTACTGTTATGCATCAGGGGATACCCTGTCCGATATTTTGACACAAAAGAATAACAAAGGACAGCAGGCATCCATCACTTTCATGAGCACACCATTGAAGAAACAAAAAATCAAATATTCTCAAATTGAAAAGTATTCCTTTGTAGTAATAAAAGCATTGAAACCATTAAGGTACTACATTTTGCACTCGCATTCTACTGTATACATTCCAGAGATAGTAGTGAAAAGTGTTTTGACACAAAAGGAGATAGGAATGAATAATAGAGCTGTATGGGAAGCTAAAATTCAAGAATATAACCTAACCATTAAGATGACAAATCTGGTGCAAGGATGAGGCCTGTGTAGCTTAATAGCATAAAATAGAAATCCATAAGAAGAAGAAGTAAATGAAGCTCCTATGGTCCTGTTGGTAAGTTTGATTGATCCGTGGTTCTCAGATGTGATATATTTCCTTACATATGGTGAATTCCTTAAACACTTGAGTCCCCGAGAAAGGAATTATCTAAAGTTAAAGGTGTCTAGGTATGTTATCTCTCAGGATGTGTTGTATAAAAGAGGAGTTGATGGAACTTTCCTCAGATGTGTTGATGCTGAAAAACATAGACATTTATTAAGAGCATTCCATGATGAAGCTTGTGGTGGGAATTTTTCCTCCACCATCAAAGCCTTCAAAATCCTCCAAAATTGTTTCTATTGACAAGGGATGTTTAAAGACGCATATCACTATGTCAAAAAACTATGAAAAGTGCAAACTATTTGTAGGACATCCACAATTGGCAGCCCTACCCCTCAAATCAATCGTGGTAGATGAACATTTCAGGCAATAGGGGATATATTTTGTAGGACCTCTGAATCCTCCACCCAGTGCATTACATGTCTATATCCTGATAGCTATCAACTATTTCACAATGTGGGTGGAGGTGATCCCTACCAAAAGGGAAATTATGAAGTTGTCTGTGATTTTCTACTGAACCATATTTTTGTTAGACTTGGAGTGCCACAGAAAGTAGTAGCAGATGAATGCTACATATTTTTGTTTTGAAGAGATCTCAATATTATATTATGAGCACAAAATATCCTTAGCCCACTCATGATACTATTCCCCGCAAGGGAATGGCCAAGCGGAGTCCAGTAATAAGAATCTAGTGGCTATAATGAAGAAAATTATGGGCGATAATCTTCATTACTGGCACAAGAAATTGCACGAAGCCTTATGGGATGATCAAACTACTCCCTAGAGAGCTATAGGGATGACTCATTTTGAGTTGGTGTATCGAGTAGGAGCTCATGTATCACTACCTCTTGAATTTTGTGTCGCCAAACTGCAGTTTGTGATTGAAGATCAGTTTTTACAAGATTCTCTGGAGAAATGGGTCATGTACCTGACTAAATTGGAGGAAGAGCAAGAAAAATTAGTGGATCACATTATAGAGAACTAGCTAAAGCTGAATTTTTTTTTGATATGAGGTCCCACACCCGTAATTTCATGGAAGGGGATGAAGTCTTACTATGGGATAAGAGGAGAGCATCTAAAGGAGCTCACGGGAAATTTGAGTCTTTATGGAAAAGCCCGTTTATTATTTTAGAAGTAGTTAGCTTGAATGCTTTCTGTTTGTCCTACCTGGATGGAATTAATCTTCCTTTCACCTGCAATGGGTAGTTAGTCTTTTCCCTGATTTCCTTAGGTTTAATTGTGTGTGTCGGTTCTTTCCCTTCCTCTTTTTGTTTTGCAAAACCAATAATCTAATTTCTCTGCATATTCGTTAACATTCAATCCCCCAGAAAGAGCTTGTGTTAGGGCCTATTTGAGTTGACTTGTTTAAGTGTCCTTGACACTTTGGATTAAATTTAAAATCATTGCCCAATTTTTCCCGCTCCTTTAAAACTTACATCGATTAGTTTTCAAGGTCATTTTTAATTCCTAAGAAAATCATCACAATGTTTCAATTTTATCTTTGTATAGTTGGTTCCCTTCTGAAAATTATTGGTATTTCTTGATCACTTATTAACCAATTTGAACCTCTTTGAACCTCTATTGAAAGTAGTTCAAAGAGGTTCCATAAAAATATTTTTTTCCCTAATGATTGTAATTGCACATGGGACCTATACAAATGTCATGGTGTAGCCGTGAACCACTTTGAACCTCTTCAAACCTCGGTTTGAAGTAGTTCAAAGAGGTTCAGAGGAAAATAATAGTATACAAGGATCAAATTAGCGACTGATGTTACAAGTGATGTGGTGTTCTAGTAAATTAATCATCAGAATAATGGTAAGGTTAGCCTTGAGGGAATGGTAACCACAGGGGAAGTTTGAGCTGACAACAAGAATTAATGTAGTTTATCTCTTGGCACAAATGATGTAATAGCATTAAATAAATATTAATGATGATATAGATGGTTTTTCAAAGCAAGGCAGAATCCAAGTGTCACTTCATGACATTCACTCCACTCTAAACTTCATGCCACAATTAATGTCCATATTTTTAGCCGTACTTGACGGTAGGTGGATCATTTTAAAAGTATATCATTTTTCTTATTCATTTCAAAGCAAGACTGTGGAGTCTCAACTACAGAAGATAGAAGTTCTTGTTTCCCCAAGTCAAAAAATCACAGGTAAACACTAAACGCCTCCCTTTGTTTTGTGTTTCAGCATGTTAGTGTGATTTTGAAAGGATACAGTTTGTTTTTTTTATTTTGGGGAAATAAAATGAAGTCCAACATGCATTTCTTTGAAAATACTGCTAGTTTAGAGTGTTAAGCCCCAATGGTTTTAGACACCGATTTAATGGGGGTTGAAGTAGAGAAGATGGTTGATAAATTAAAGGACTATATGGGGAGAATTAAAGTATTCTAGAGATCATGTCTAGCGGGTTGTTTCAAGTTGTCGCCTTTCCCCCAGCCTTAATAAGCCCTGAGCTAATTCAACATTGCATAAATAATTATGATGTCAGGTTTAAGTGCATTTTGAGTAATGAGGGCCAAAATCTTCTGTTAGTAACCAGAGAGATGATCATGTTGGTCTTTAAATTACCCATTGAGGCCTTTGCTAGTTTTACCCCAACCTAGTCACTAGCTCAGCTTCGAGAAAGAAGTGACAAGAACCATAGCAATATTTCCCATAAGGAATCAGTCAAACTACAAAGGAGGCTCTAGGTTACCCAAGTTGCTGACTAAGGATCATATGAAGCCTCATATAAATGAATTAGTGGTCTTATTACACAGAGTCAGAGGTTTTGCATAGGTACTCCTCTTTGAGGATTGGATGTACCATTTGATAGAAATTATTCTGGATGGGAGGCAAAGTCTAGACTAGGATGAGATAATTTCTAGTTCAATAAGAGACCAACTTAAGAAAGTACAGGCAGTAAAAAAGGAATGCTATATGTCCTCATATTTGATTTATTGTCTAGCATGTACCTAAGATCTCGGAGGGATTCCACATGAACCATGGAGTGAATACATCAATATCTATGATTATTCTTGATTGCTGAGAAGAGATAGAGTACTGGAAAACTACCAGAGGGTTCATGATGTGTTCCTCGAAAAGTTATGCTACCATTTAGCTGGAACCCCAGGGAAAAGAATTTCTCCGGAGGCACAAAAATTTGCTCAAAGATATGGTAGTTTATACATTCAGTTTCCGTGGTTCAGATATGTCAGAGTGGAAGGTTTTGATCAAGAGCCCCTCAAGCTGGCAAGGTTCTCTTTTGACTGCTTTATTTTGGTAGAAGTGTGCAGACATTTGTTCGCAGTGATAGAAAATAGTCTTCCAAAGGAAAAATGAGATTCTATGTTCCCAATCAAGCTTGGAGCCTTGACCTGCAAAAACATGATCAATGCCTTAGTAATAGGAAGTGACCTGGTGAATTTTCACATGAAATTTTATGAGGAGAGAAGAGGTTTTGACAGTAAGGGTTTCACAAGGCAGACCCTTGGTTTGGATGAAAATTTGAAATTGTCCCCATACATTGAATATTTGTGGGAGGATTGTAGTATTGAAGAGGTGATTAAGACAAGGGATCATTCCAGGTTCCTAATCTGTCAGATCAAAACCCTGCATTTGAATTTCAACATCAAAGATTTGGATGAAGGTAATTCTGAGATTATTGAATATGGTTATCACAGTTCAAACCTAGCAATCATGCCAGAAATAGACTGGACAAGGGAAGAAGAAGAAGAGGACATAAAACTGAGGGCCAAGTCCATCTTAGGATTCATAGATGATTGGTTAAAAAAGGGAAGGCAACAAGAATTACATCCTCTAAAAGAATTGATGTGAACCCCATCCCAGTTAAATTTGTTCTTAACCCCTCTAATCTATCCTTCTTGATTAATGATGCAAGTGATATCCCTTTGTCTAGAAAGAAATCAGATGCAAGTAGACATCCTACTACACCTCGAATGATGCCAAGGAATAGGTCTCAAGATTATGCACAAATGGATTCTACAGATTTTAGCTTTGTAGATGTTGAGATCAATGATGAAGACATTTCCTTTTCACCAGAATATCATAAGAAGGATCAAGAAGCATCTAATGGTAAAAATGAGGTTCGGCAAGGGAATATGATAGCTACTAAAATAATAGACAATAGATTGAATTCCATCTCGATTCCTCCTTGGTTAACTAATTTAGTGAATAGAAAATGCAATTTCAAGCCTGTCTCTCTACCAGTCAAAGAAATAGTCACTAAATATGTCATCTGTTCTTGGAAACCAAAGATAGTCAAGAGTAATAAAAAGATGAGCACATACCCGACTACAGGATAGGTGGGTGCTAAAATTGAAACCTTTAAATAGAAAGAAGGAATCCAAGAACCTGAGACAGAAGACATTGAGGTCACAAAGATGGAGTTTGGTTTGCTAAACAGGGATACCAGAGATCATTTGTTCAAGTTTTTCGGCTGACCACATGCTCAGTAACTCTCAAAAGGATGGTAAGAAAAAGAGAGAGGTTAAACAACTCATGATAACTATGGTTGAGTTCCTTATCTCACTCAGTAATGTAGGGGCACTGCCTCCTGCCCAGGCTCCACGAACCTTTGATCCTAACTCCTCAGATAGAAAGAAGTTGCTGAAGAAAATGCAACAGGGAAGAGCCTTTATATAGGAAACAAACAACTGGGTTGATGATGTCATAAAACAAGGAAACAAATTTATTCAGGAATTCACAACCACCTATGCCGAAGGGGAAATGTTTCTCGGTGATATTCAAACCTTAATTCAAGGGTGGGAATCAGATAAGGATAAATGTGTAGCGATTGTATCTAAGCTTCTAGAAATATAAGAATATGGAGTGGCCAAATTCTTGTTGGAGAATCCAATGAAAATGGTTGATCCCTACATGTTGTTCATACTGAAGAAAAACTTGGGGTGGAAACGATCATTATTTAAAGCTGCGGTCTCAAGAATGCAAGCCATGTAGAAAGAGATAAAGTAAATGCATGCTAATGCCCTGAAAGATATAAAGGTAGTAAACCTGCCAGGTATTCTCCAGTTTGAGGAAAGAAATATGGATGCATACGTTATGGTTAAGATTTTTGAAGATGCTATGAATGCTATTAAAGAAAGTGAAGAACCCATAGCCCAGGACATTACCAAGATAGAAAATCTAGAATCAATGCTATACCTGAATAGAGGACAGTTACCTAAATAGAAGAAAAGAATGTAGGAGCTCAAGTGGGAGAAGAACGCATGCTGAGTGAAGCGGATTACGCTGAAAAGTTTACATTCTCACCCAACTCAAGAGTTGTTGACCACTTTCAGGAGATGGAACCTGGTCCAAGATGCCACGTCAGAGAAAAGTAGCCAAGGATGCATAGTAGTTTTATGTTTTTTAGTTATTTTGATAAGGGACCATTGTCATAAAACTATTACTTTTATTAGTTACTGGTTCATAACTATTTTTATTTCTTGTCAATCTGAGAGGCCGAGTTTTCAGGGAGGCCTCCCGGATTGCAAAACTATATATGTTGGATCATAAACCTGATTAAGGGTTAGATTTTTTAGATTAGATATAGCCTTTTTGGGTTTTTGGTACTATAAAACTTTAGTTTTATTTTGGAAAGAAATAATTGGAAAGATACAGTGATTCGCACCTATTTTGGACTTTGATCCTTATTATATATATATTTATATATATACATATGTATATATATGTATATATATATATATATATGTATATGTATATGTATATGTATATGTATATATGTATATATCTATATATACATGTATATATGTATATATATACATATATACATGTATATATATACATATATACATGTATATATATAGATATATATGTATATAGATATATATGTATATATATATATATGTATATATATGTATACACACACACACACACATATATATATATATGTATATATGTATATATATGTATATGTATATCTATATGTATATGTATATATATATATATATATATATATATATATATATATATAT
>MU224039.1:1038588-1071263 GCA_018584345.1 Thuja plicata | reverse complement strand
AACTGTGGCGAGAGGAATGGAAAATGATGAAAAATGGGTGAAACTCTATTGTTTTTTGTGCACTAATCTTAGCACATATGTGGTAGATGGTGATCCACATGTGGTGAAATGGGATGTTTGTGCCCCCACTTTCCTAACGTAAAAAAAAAACACGTGAACCCACTAAACAACTTGAACATTTTGAATCAAGCATTTTTTATATTTCGTATTGGGGATCAATTTAATTTTTATTTATGCACAGCATGCAGAATTATATATATATATATATATAATTGTTCAGACAAAACAAACGACATAAAGCATGATGGAGTAACACAGAAGTAGATTTCATCATTTTAATGTAACCCTATGCAAAATGCAGGAATGCAGAAGCAGAGTTCATCATTTTATTGGAACACTATATGGATACAGATAATCATTCACAACAAAAAATGAAACCCTCTACTACATTTATGAAATAGTAAACATTTTAATAGAATGGTCAGCATTTGAAGCAATGATGACAAAACAAACCACATAAAGCATGATGGATTAATGCAGAAGCAAATTTCATCATTTTAATGTAGCCCTTTAGTCACACAGATAATCATTCAGTAGAAAAAAAAGACCCTCCACGGGATATTAACATTTTAATGAAATGCAAGGCATAGTATCTGCTACTTCGTATATGTATATGTGTGCATGATTATTGAGGTATACTCATAATTGTGTATATGTATACAAGTACATAGGAAAGCAGAGATGATGTCACAAGATAGAATTAGAGCATGTGATGGAGGGGTGACTCTGATATGATTAGAAAATGTAGATGATGCCATTAGTAGAAGGTTGCAATGTGTATTGGTGCTCTAAGTGAGAGGTGCATGACATATAAGGTTATAAATGAATGAGGATGCAACTGATGTATTTAGAACATAGAAAATAGTAAGTTTACATAATATTCACCTATGAAATAAAATGAGAAAGGTTAAGCATAGTGTACCAACTTGATTAGGATTGTGCAGAAAATCTTCCTTCAACTATCAGGTCTACAGAGAATATTCAGACTTTGCAATAGTGAACAAATAATTCCTGCTTCACCTCTGTAGTCTACAAAGATTATTCAGACTTCCTATTTGTATTAATGAAAATGAACTTGCAAAATCCACTTATAAATTAGTTTGGGAATTTTAATGTGTAAGTTGAATGCATTCATTTGTGGTTGTTGAATTTTGAATTTGAATTCTGGTGGGAAACATCTTGTCAATTCATTCTTGCGCTACAAGTTGAGGTCTTTTTGATTGCAACCAAACAGTCATTTCATACCTGCATATCAAATTGAATGCTTGTATTTGTAGATTTCGAATGTCTAAAAGCTTATTGTTTGCAACCATTCAGTCATTTTATGCTTGCATATTCAATTGATTTCTCATGTGTGGATTTAGCCTTATAGATTGTTTTATATGTTTTTTTTTTGTGTCTATATGGGAGCCTTACACCAGTTGTTGAAAATGCAGGTACTATTTGCAGATAGATTAAATGCCTCAAATAGTACAAACCTGTTTGGGAGAAAGTGCATATGAGAACCCATAAAGTTCAGTTTGATTTCTAAAATTGTCAGAGGGACCAATAATTGCTCTCTTGTATTTGTAATTTGACTAATTGTGTACCTTTGGTCCACTTGCATAAAGTGGTTATTGTAAATAATTTGACTTTTTAATAAATGAGTTATTCACTAAATTTGTGCAAGGAATATTGTATTTCAATCACATAAGGACCAATAGTGGGTCAATTTTTTTTTTTTATCTATCTACTACTTGTTCATGTGTGAACATGTATTGGGGGTTGAATGAATATATTTTGGGTTAATTATGTACATTTATTGGTGTGTAGGATTATTTCGTATTGGGGGTTCAATTAACGAAAAGTGAACAGGTATTGGTGCTATGTCCACTGCTGGTCCCTTTCCGCTAGTTAAGGCACGAGATAAGGTCACGGAGCTTCTAGATCTGAATGATTAGACAACCCTTGCTACTGCAGTGTACAGCAGAATCCTCCTTCCGGGATTCAAATTCTGCAGATTGCATATCGACCAAAACTGTAACCTGCAAGATCTTAAACTACTTCAGCAACAACTTTTACGAGACTTGTATTCGAAAAATATTGAATTGAGGGATTAAGTGGAGGGCCAGGAAAAACTGTTAGAGATTTTTAAGTCAACAGCAAATCAGCCAGTCTTTGTGTTTATAGATAACGCCCTTAAGAAAGCTTTTTCCAAGGGATCTCTCCTGCCTTCCGACCCAGAGCAGATTGCTTATAACCACCAAGAAACTCGACGAGACTAACTTCATTTCACAGAAGCTATTCAGCGCTGTGAATATAGGGTAGATATTCTGTCAAGCCCAGATGCCAAAAAGCTTCTGTGTAAGAAAGCTTTAGATAATGCAGATGCAAGATTAGAGAAACATTCGTCAATTGACAAGCTGGTTAAATGTTGCGGTGGTATTCCATTAGTATTAGAAATGGTCGGGTCGAATTTACCAACGGATGGTAGTAACGTCTCATATTGGCTCAACTTTCTAAATGAGACATTGCAGAATGGAGAAGGAGAATTAAGTGAGAGTGTAGTCAGTTGTGTTTATGAGAGTTTGCAGGAGACTTCTTATAAAGAGGCCTTTCTAGACATTGCTCACTTCTTTCAGAATTGGAAATCGGCAGAGGTTGGGTACATTATTGGAGAGCTACGACTAAAATCTTTGCAAGACGCTGCACTTGTTAAGAACTCTGAGGATGGCAAATTGACCATGCACGATATTATTGGAGCACGAGCAAGATGGCTATCCAAATACCAAAGAATTACATCTGTCCAGTCATGGCAAAATGTTTTCCAAGATAAGCAGGTATTTGTGTTTTATGAGTCACCTTCATTGCGATGTTTGCCTTTTTATCAACATGTTTGAATGTGCATTCCTTGTTTTGTGTGTAAATGCAAATGTTTATGCAGAGGCTTCGACATGTCAAAGGTATATGTCTTTTAGATAACGAAGAGAAAATCAAAATAGCAGCAGGGGATCTGGACCTCATGAGTGAGTCCTTAAGAGTTCTGTGCTTGGGAAAAAGTTCGAGAGTGGAAGGACGATGTAACGGAAGTTTTCAACTATCTCGCAATAAACGGATGTAAAAATCTCATGGAGTTGCCTGAAAGCTTTGGCAATCTAGCTAGGTTGGAGGAGCTGAAAATGTACTGGTGTGACATGCAAAAGATTCCACACAACTTTGGCAAGCTTAAATGTCTGCGTCGCCTTAAGCTGAGAGGGTGTTCAAAGCTTGCTAGTTTGCCAGAAAGCTTTGGGAACTTGTCTAATCTAGAAAAGCTAGATTTAGGCTTGTGCTCAAGTTTGGTAAGCCTACCTCAATCGTTTGGAAAGCTGGAGAGCTTGAACTTTCTGTCATTAGATAAATGTCAAAACCTCAAGAGGCTTTCTGATAATTTTGTACGTGGGAGCAAAGCGACGAGATCGTCCGCCAAACGCTCCTACGCTTATTGCCGGGCACTGTTGCACTGATTGCTCCTGACAAGAAAACAAGGCAATTGTTTGGGTATTGTGCATATGCTGGGGTTGGAGAAGAGCGCCTAGTGCTTTTGGATGAGTGTCATTCGTTTATCGCGGGTACAAGCATGTGCGTAAACGAGGAGGGCAGAAAGTGCGTGGAAAGGCTACGTCTGATACTTCCAGAGGGTGCTGATCACTATTGTTTTGATGCTCTCAAAGACTACACGGGGGAAGGATGTTTCAAGATAGCACTACTTGCTCCCCTATCGCTTTGCCATATGCTGAACTCATCTCCTTAATACCCTTTGAATAAGTTGCCAACAATTTTGCAACGAAGATTTCTTTTCATGTCTAAGATTCCATTTCAGTGGAATTGTTGTGTTTAGGTAATTGAAAAACAAAACATGGATTTCATATGTCAGAATTCACATATTTATAAATATTTTATAAAGATCTTTGTGATTGAGTTGTTTTTATTTTATTTATGTTTTTTCCTTATCTATTTTGGATATAGTTGGCATGTTTGTTTTAAATATAATAATCTATTTTCAAAGGGTATGTTTTTACATAAAAGTTGGTAATTTAGTCAAAGATTAACTTGATCATATTTTCAAACATCATTAGAATTCAAACTGACATATATCTTTAAATATTTATTATCTTTGGTTACCCAGATTCAAATTTAAATCTAGGCCCAAGACGACTCCACTCTTACTAGAGTTATTATATGTCGACTTCAATGCAAAATGTGTGATTTACACACTAGGGTTATGTAGGAAGTGATAAAGCACAAGTCCATTTTATCTATTTGGAATATCTAATCGACTATTTAAGTCATTGTGTAAAGAGCATCATAGCATATCATTAGATCACTAGCGAGCCTCAATATCATAATGAGATATTAAGCATACCACATGATTACATAGCAAGTTTTCTTATCATCATTCAAACTATTAATTAAAATCTAGAGGTTCAACAAAGGAGAAGGTCTTCATACACAAATCTCATAGAGGTGTTCATCAACATTGCTATTTTTTTAAAAATTACTAGAGAAAAAGGCGAATAAATTTTAGGTGATTAGAAGAATGAAGGTCATTTTTATCGATATAAAGTGAAATTCATTGTCATGGAATTTCCATTATGTACACTCTTAACCTAATTTGTATTTAACCACTTCCCTTCTGATACATCTAAGATTGAGCTACACTTCCAAATTTGACCAAATAATGCACAACTAATAATTACTATCAAAGTTAGCTTTAAGTATTATCATTCCTCTTAATTTCAAGTTTTAATGTTTTGTTCTAAAATCTATGACAACTATTAATTTTTTTGATTGAATTATATTGCTTATTGCATTCATTAAGACCTTTTTGTAAAGAAAATATTTTATTTATATATTTTTAGTAAACCAAATAGTTATGTACACCTTCTAGGGTTTACTATTCTCGATTAGAGTTTTATCTATATAATATTTATTTTGATCCATAAGAACGCATGAGAGAGTCATACCCTTATAATAATTTAAGATAGAATAATTGAAAGTGCATGCCCTAAAAATAGGTGTGCATAAAATAGTCTAAAATTCTTGACACCCACCACAAAAAAATGCCTTTACAGAACATCCCATACCATTATTAAAGGGGCACAAAGAGTAATTGAAATTCAAGAGTTATTTGTTCTCTTGGAAGATGATCTTAACATCATTGAATGCCTAATGCAAGAAAATAGATTATCTAGCCTAAGATTGAAAACTAGAAACCATTTCCCAACACCCTTACATTAGGGGAAAATTTGTTAGGCCCAAGTTTGGACTATTTGGAGAGCTAGACACTTGACGGTTGATTGTTCTCTTTCGTTTGATTTACTGGATATGATTAGAGGGAATATAGAGTAATTGAAATTCAAGACTTATCTATTCTCTTGGAATATGATCATAACATCATTGAATGTTTAATGTATGCAAACATGAATAATCTAGCAAAAGATTAAAAAATAGTAACCATTTCCAAACACTACTGCATTACGGAATAATAAATAAAGCCCATGAGAGAGTTGGGCACTTGATTATTGATTGTTCAATTTTTGTTTGATTGATTGGATATGATTATAGATTGAAATTGCAATAAGTAGGCTAGATGATGCAAAATTGAAAATAATCCACATAAACAAACATAACCTTTTTGGATAAAATATTCTTTACTCTAAAGCATCAGGAAAACTTATTCATCTGCAAGAAACAAGTGACAATACACATGCAAGATCATAACCTTACATATAATTTTAAGCTTTTCATTTATAGATGAAATACATTAGAATAACACTATACATAATAATTGATTTGGCACGGGCACTACAGCTGTCATCCCTCCCCTTGGCACACAAACCAAACACTACGCAAATGCAAATGTGGCCCTCCAAGTCACCAAATTAGCACATGTTTTGGGGATCAAAAATCTATGCTTAGAAGGTGATTCAAGCAACATTATTAACTTGGCACGGGCACTGCAGCTGCCATCCTTCCACTTGGCACACAGATTAATCACTACATGGAAGAAAATGCGGCCCTCCAAGTCACCAAATTAGCGCATGATTTGGGGATCAAAAATCTATGGTTAGAAGGTGGTTCAAGCATCATTATTAACTGCCTCAAAGAGCTTCACCCACCACATTGCCAACATGATAGATGAAACCCACAACCTTTTGAACACCATTGATAAGGTACACATATCCCACGTGTACAAGGAAGCCAACCAGGTTGCTAATTGGTTTGCCAACATGGTGGTGAAAAGTGCCAAGCAGACTCGCTGGCTTCACAGAGGAGACCTCCCACATGAAGTGATGGATTTTGTCATTTATGACAGAATCTAGGGAAAGGAGGGATTTATTAGCATTAATCTTGAGAGTTGATGCTGCGTATGGCAATGACTTTCCCATAAATGGAAAGTATGAGATAGACAGGAAAGGCAATGATTACAAGTCACACCCGCACACTAACTGGGTGCCCATTTGCAAAGGAAAAACTTATCTTTCAAGGAACATTAGAAGAATAATCTGGAATAACTTGGAGAGAAAGTGTCTGTTAAGTGGTAATTTCCTATTTGTGAATTAGAACTTTTTTCTTGCAATGGGAGGTGAAAGACACAGAAGGGAGCCCTCTAAAGACTATGAAAAATGGAGGAGATAGACCAAGGTCTGGCACTACCTTCAGTAAGGTGGCATTTCCACTTTCATTGAAAGGCTTCATGGTGGGAAGTCGTCGGTGATGAAAATGTTTGTGAAAAACTGGAACGAGGGTAGTGTGGTGTTTGAAGGAAGAAAATTTACAGTAACCGAGGAGGTAATTTCCATTGTTACTAGTTTCCCCATTGTTGGAAAGAAATTTTACAGAGACCGTAAAATCTTAGATTCTGCAATAAGTGACTTTGTGAGGAATGAGGAAGAGAAGAAAGCTCTTATCAAAGCTGGGACCTACTATCTTCCTCAAGGGTTCAAAAGACTGTGGAGATTTGTCCTGAGAGCCATCATCTCCTATATCACACTGGATACCAGGTTTGATAGGATCAAAACCTACCACTTTGTTCTCATGAATCATTTTCGACATGGTATGTAGGTTTTTATACCCTTTTACTTATATGCATCAATTAATGAAAATATCAATGGGTTTAGGGATAAGGCTATTGAAAATCCTGCTTTGCATGAAGG
This sequence comes from Thuja plicata, assembly GCA_018584345.1. Classification (NCBI taxonomy): domain Eukaryota; kingdom Viridiplantae; phylum Streptophyta; class Pinopsida; order Cupressales; family Cupressaceae; genus Thuja; species Thuja plicata. The sequence continues at coordinate 1,064,025 of MU224039.1, read as the reverse complement.
GCTTTTACTTCTTATTTATGAGTTTTTTAAAGCCCAAATTTTGGGGAAGGAGGTTGCTCATAAAGAGGATATGGAGGCCTCTGACTCTAAATACATTCCTTTAGAGACTGAAGATAGTGAAGGTCTACACTCTGAGGATCAAGATGATTATGACACTAAAAAGAAAAATCTGGGTTCCTCCTCTAAGAAGCGTATTGCCAGTCTGCATACCATTAAAAAAGAAAAAAATGTTTACCCCATATAAAAAGAAGACTACCATGGTTATATCCTCAGAGAAGGTGTAATGAAAATGAGGAACGGATGAACACAGAAGGTGAGGAAGAGATTTAAAGTTGAAAAGGAAGAAAGAGAAGGCAAAATGCCATTGTGAAATACCAAAACAAAAAGGGCAAGAACAAGGATGAGAGCGCAAGTTGGAAGAATCCCAAGGATTAGACTCATAGAAATTTCCCTGACTCTTGCCACAAGGTGAAGGAGAAGATCTAGGATGAGAAATATGAGACTAACCAGGCAATTCCCTCTCCTCAGTTCTCAGAACCCCAAAACATGAGGAGTGAAAAAGGACAGGGCAATGATTACTGCTGCTATATGTATGAATAGGGGAGGAAAATGGTTTGGCGTAAATTCAATGCCAAAACCGCCAAAATGGGGATTACTAGGGAAGTCATTAATCCCAAGGTCATCGAAGGTGAGGATGGTCAGATTAAGCTGGAGGAGTTGATTGACCCGGCTATGGTGGTGCTCAGTGAAAACTCAAGGGAATTTGAGTTGGATCTAATCAATAACACTAGGAATAGCATGTTGGAACATGACTATTAAATGGTTATTCCATAAAGTGGAGGATCTCAAGAACAAAGTTAAAGGTACAGACAAAGCCAATGTTAATAACACATTTGTTGACAAGATGAATCTGAGTACCAAAGTCAGAAAAATGGAGGATGAAATGATTAGGGTTGATGCTACCCTAAAAATGTTGTTGAACAGAGTTTTAATATCCTCAAAGCTTCCAATGAACACACCAAGGCTATCATTGAAAAATTGGAAGAAAAATTAGATGGGACAGAGGCGGCCAATACAGGCGTGAAAAAATAGAAGAAGATAGAGTAGGGTCCTGATAAGAGGACTAGGGACAGTGCAAAGAAGAAAAAGGATAATGATATGTCAAATGATCTCCAGAAGATCAAGAATTTTTCTGCTAATATGGAGCTCCTCGAGGCCAAGGCGGCCAACCTAATGGTGGACATATCTTGATTGTCCCTAGTTCTTTTTGCTGACCTTGTGTTTTCTGCTTTTTAGAAGCTTAGTTTGTTTTTGCTTTGGCCCTGTGTTGGACTATTCTATGTTTTGAATCTGTTTCTTTTTTTTCTGGGATAATTGTTCAATTTTATTCTTTGTTTCGGGTTTCAGGAACCCTGTAAAACCTGTTTTAATTAATAAAAAATACTATACATAATAAATCTCCTCATTCATATCTGTTAGGGTTGGATTTTTAAGTGACTCTACAACAACCCTAGGATCAATGAGAGACCAAGATAACTTCCATAAGAGAATGAAAAGAAGATTGCATACAAATGTAAGAATGATGATATTGCTAATGGACATGAAAATGCACATAGTAAGTCTTTCTTATAAAGGAAAGGTGAATATGGATTATTATACAAGATATTGCCAAGTTTCTTAATCCTATACAATGCACAACCTATCTCCCACATAAGTTGGAAAAGTGATAGTTTGATAAGACCACAAAAGTTTGAAGATCCACTTGAGGTGGATAAGTGATAACATGATATCACCACCAAAAGTGGAGATGCTCGTAAATTGTAACCAGATCACTAAGTAAATTTAAGTGATATATGTAATAAGGACCTAGGTGAGGTTATCACAAGGTAAAACACCTTAATTACACCAGCTGTCTCTTAGAACCAAACAAAAGACTTACAATATATAGATACTAGCAAGTTTATGGTGGCTTCGAGACAAAGCCATAAAAGGTGGCTACCAAAATCTATGTCCCACATTGTAACAACACCTCTAAGCTTTCAATTGACATTATCCAATATTGTATAACCCCTCTTACATATTAGCAAAATTGATAAATTTATTTTTTCTAAAAATAGGTGTGACATATGCTTTTACACATCTAACAGTTGTCATAGAATTTGTAATAAATAACAACACTTGTACTTAAAAAAAAATCTATCATAACTAACTATAAATAGTTAGTTCTCTTTAAAACCATCATAAGACAACTTGGGAACCCACATTATTCATGCAAGATTTCTTTTTAACACTTGCCCGACCTATTAGAGGAATTTTTCATAGCATATCATAAGAAGCTTCTTACAATAATGACCTACATAGGTTTTATACATTTTGACAGATGAAGAGATATCACTACCAAATGGGATGCCTTCTTTCCATAGAATTATAGTTTAGAATCCTAATTTCATGAAGGTGTAATTTCTCACACACACTTGGATTCCAAGTAATGTTAAGGCATGCCAATTATGGGAATGTGAAGATGCACCAGGAGAAACTTTAGGTGGAGAGGATGGTCTACTCTTTTATTTTTTCTTAGGAGTATAAGTAGTTGGAAAATGAAGGTTTGTAACTCTTGGTAAAATCTATCAAAAATACCCTCCCTTCTTTGGGGTATGATGTAAGGATGTGAATCTAGTGTTTAGGGTTTTAAGGGCCATGAGATGATTTATCTACCACAATGGCCTCTTGAGCTATAGGAAGTCCCCTTAGCCACTCTCAAATTTCTTCTTCTTCCTCTATAACTAGCCCGACTTGTTGATATTGCTGGTTACTTATCCTTGACCTCTAGGCCAAAGCGTTAAGATCAACAATGGTATCTTCCTGAGTATCTAGAAAATACAGGTTAGGTTGTAAGACTGGAGGGATTTATTCATGGTTTGGTATTACATCAACAGGAAACACCATGACTTATTATTTTACAGAAACAAAACTGCAAACTGATCTTCTTGACAATGTAGTCCCCAACGGAGTTGCCAAAAATCTGTTAGTGAAGAGAGTTTCCTTCTCTTGTAATAAATGAATTAAATGACTCTTGAACCCAAATTTAGAAAGAAAATTAGCACTAACAGTTGAATTAGTCTCTCATGAATAAACTCTCTTCTTATAAGGAGAAACTACCTTCTACAAAGATTTATCTTTGTAACCTTTATTATAAAAGAATCAAAATAGTGAATACTTTTAACCAGAAAACATTAAAGGCCAAAAAAATTCTATCATAAACTTATAATAAAATTCTTTTAGAAAGATTTAGATATTAGAGCCGACTAACTCTATTCTAACAAGATAAGTTTTGCAAAGGCTGATTCAATCTTGGGTCACAATTTGAAAGATAACTCATGAAAACTGAGGAACATACACATACAGATTAAAGTAGTATAACATTCAACTCCAACTGAAATTAAATTCATACATTCATCAAGCAATTGATTGAAGAAAAACATAGTAATCTACTATAAATGAACTGATATTATATATGTATATCAAAAGTCTTCACAACATAAACAGAGAAAATTTTAGAAAATAAGATAGTATAATAATTGTTTTTCAGAACCAGAGAAGCGACCCCCAAACGGTCATCCAAAATAGTATATAAGTCCACGCAAGGCTATTTAGTTTTAGTAACCAACTATCTATGGAAATAGCTTAACTAAAATTAAAATATGAAGGTAAACCTTTCCAACCAAAACTAATTAACTGATTGATTCATTTCAACTGCATTATCATCCAAATTCTTGGTGACGTCCCGTGAAGCACTCCATTCCTTAAAAGTTGTCACAAAGCTTGCTAGGATCTCCTATTTTTGCGTGAAAAATATCTCAAACCTCTATTCTAAGATATCTTTACAGTTATGCATCTTTTCGAGCTTGTCTACGAGTGACTTCATCCTCTCATAACCAACGACCACGAACATTTCCACCCGAGCGATCATTGTAAGTATTTTACTTCTATTTCTTTAGCTGCTATCAAATCTTCCATTTTTTTTTCAAATGAAGCTAGAATTTAAGCCATATCACCTTCAATTTCTATTCCATGCCTAATTAGCTTTCTCAACAATCAATCTGGGTGTTCATGATCTCCTTCACACAACTAAGTGTTTGAATAACCTGAGTGGATTCTTCAACAACCTGTTCATAAAGAGAACCTTTCCACTCCCTATTAGCCTTAGTCATGAAAAATGAATTCTTTTCCACACCGGGCACTACCTTTTTTGCAAGGAAATTTTCTATTTCATAGGTATAGACTTCTTCCATGTTTATTATTTCGGCCAGACAATCCCTCTCTTTCTGCCATGTTTCAACCTTTCTTTCTACATCTGCAATCAAACTATCAGACCTTTTGGATAAAACTTCAAAGTTATGAGAAAAATCAATGATTTCCTTGATGAATTTCTTCATCCAACTGAAGAAATTCCTAGAAACTGAGTTTTCTTTATGCACCTGATCAAGGAACCTTTGGTTCTCTGGAGACTTAACATCAAGGTTAATTGAGACCATGGAAAGGGGTTGAGGTATAGGGCTTTGTAGTTGTTGAATATATTCTTCCATTCTACTGAGCGCTTGTTTCAATTTTACTTTGTCCTCAGTATATTTCCACACCCTGTGGTTGATCTTTTTTTTGGCTGAATTTAGAATTTTCAAATCGACAGCCCTTGTGGCTAAGCCCAGGTCTATTTTCTCTACAGTAAAGCCCTGCTCAGTGATTTCTTCTTTAGTCTTATCATAATTTGGTTTAAAAAGTTCTGCAACCCAATGAACAATTTGTGAATCTACATCCAACATGGCCTTTATCTTTGTATTTTTGGTCCTTGGCGTTTTACCCAGATATTTTCTTACCAGGTCTCCGATAGGGGGTGACACGAGAATAATGCTCCTTTTCTTACTTACTGATAACTCTAGCCAATTCGAAGATTTTGGGGTTGAGATACCTTCTAGACACTGGGTGGAGATTCTATTTAGCACTGCTAAATTATGTTGGCTTGTAGACTTAGTCTATCCTTTAGTCTCAGGGGTATTTATTGGAGTACTATCCATCTTGGGTCTTGCTTGGGCTTATGTGTTGCCTTCCCAAGTTTTTGGATCAAGGTCAATGTAAGAAAATTATTTTCTTTTTCTTTGTACCCTAGTGATTCTTATAGGTTTTTCATGATCAGTTGTTACCTAATGTTTTGGGAGGAAGACTACTTCAGATTTTGTATTACCTAAAAGAAAATTTTCAACTTTATTAGTAAGTATGGGTAAGGACTGAGCTTTTGAAGTTCTTGGGATTTTCCTAGTTTTTAATCCAGTTGCTTCCTGCTTCTTTTTATTATTTTTGCATTTAATCCACCTATTTGTCCTTTTAAAGACTTCCTGAGTCAAAGCATCTAAATCTTCATCTTCACTCTTTGTCCAGTCTATTTTTCTAATAATAGTGTCTTCATTTGGATTAATTTAGTTAGATTCCAATATATCCTCTTCGTCTTCAATGTCCTGGCCTTTAATAGTAAAAGAAAAATAAAGGGAGATGATTTGTCTTAGGGTAACCTTAGAATGCAGTCTTCTTAATACCTCCATTTCATTGACACAATTGTCCCAGTAATCTTCCAGCTCTGGCTGATGAAGAAAAGTAGCATCAACTTTAAAACGAATCCCTACAAAATGCTTACTGTCAAAGTAGATTCTTTTTTTTAATAAAACTAGAGATTCATCACCCCAAATTCTGCATCCAAAGCGGATGTATTATGCAACAATATGAACCAGTAATGACCTATCTCAATTAGAAACATGGAACCAGTAGTCTCTTGAGTTTGTATTTCTTTTCTACCTGAAGTAACTATCTACAAAATTCTAGCAACACATTCTTATCAAGATAGTATCTGGGTAATTTTAGAGGTTCTCCACATTTTCATATAGAGAATTTGAGGTACTAGTTCACTCGATGTGATATTCATCCAGGCGAAAAATATAAATTTTTGAAGTGGAACTCTAATTTCTTTTGTCACTGTGCAAGCATCAGACTTGTAGTAACTGTATTTGGTTTAGACTTGGGAAAAATATCAATAAAAAGGGAGGAGCCTAAAAATTAGCATAGTAGTTCTTTATGATATTGACAATTAAAAGGATTGATTGGTTTTCTTATAGGAGTCAAATAGGCCAGAGATATTATTCCTCAAAGAAGGCTATTTTAAAAAAACTTCCAATATCATAGTACCATAGAAATTGGAATAGGGATTTATTGTGATATGGATAATTTAGAGGCATGAGAAAATCATCAAGAAAAATCATAAGTATTGAAAAGTTTAGTCTAAAAAATGGCTACTTGAAAGGGTTGTGACATGTGAAAACTGCAAAGAGCTAACATTTTTTCCTTTTGACAGAGATATTAGATTGGATTCTGGGAGATTGGGAATAAATGTGTACATATATTTATGAGTGAAAAACATGATTTCATAGAGAGTTCACTTATTGAGTATGAGATTTTGGGGGTCAACTTTAGAGTTTCTCATTATATGGAACTCTAAATTTTTCAAAATTAGAGCTCCAACAAACCCCTTTAGAAACCCTTAGGACCCCAAAGATGTATTCTTCAGGATCCTAAAGGGTTGTAAAGGGTATTAAGGGGTCCTAGGAAATATTAACGTGTCCTAGGACTGCTTAGGAACACTTACGACATTGGAGGAATCCTAAGATCCATTCTTAAAGTTCCTAAAGGGTCATAAGGGGTCTTTAGACACTTTAATAGGATCACTTAAGACCCCTTAAGACCCTTTAGGAACCATAAGAAGTATTCTTAGTGCTCCTAAAGAGTTGTAAGGGGTCTTAAGGGATCCTAGGACATGTTAGCATGTCCTAGGACCCCTTAATGTGTCCGAGAAGAAACCTAAGATATATTCATAGGGGTCCAAAAGGATTGTAAGGGTTCTTAAGGAGCCCTAGGACACATTAATGTCACCTAGGACCATTTAGAACCCCTAAGATGTATTTTTAGGGGTTGTAAGGGGGCCTAGAACCCATTAATATATTATAGGACCGCTTAAGATCCCTTATTGTGTCGTAAGACCCCTAAGATGTATTCTTAGGGGTCCTAAGGATCCTAAGGGGTCTGAAGGGGTCCTAAGAAACATTAATGTTTCCTAGGACATTATAAGACCCCTTAGGAACCCTAAAATATATTCTTAGGGGTCCTAAAGGGTTGTAAGGGGTCTTAAGGGGTCCTGGGACATGTTAATGTGTCCTAGGACCCCTTAAGACCCCTTATGACACCTTAGGAACCCTAAAAAGTATTGTTAGGGTTCCTTAGGAGTCGTAAGGGGTCTTAAGGGGTTGTAGGACACATTAACATTGTTAACCAACTGATGGTAATGGTGATGAAGACAGAGTTCAGAAGAATACAAACAAGTAGAATGGTTAGAACATTTGTTAGTTTATCATTGATGTCAAGTAATTGATTTTTGGTTTATATTAAGTTGCCATATCAATCGGAGAGGAACTTAATTTGGCAGATAATAAAGATCAGACAATGATGAGGAATTTTTGGTATAATTATTTTTACTTAACATTTGATGTTGTTATGTAGGTAAAGAAGATAGGTCTAATCGGTAAAGGGAATAGCCTAGTTACCGAGCAGTGTAGTGTTAGTCGGTCATAAATTAGAAAAGAAAGTCACCGAGAAAAGTTGACAATCGAGAAAGGTAAGTTACTGAGCAAGGTGGTAACCGAGTGAATTCAGGCACCGAGAGAAGATAGTCACCAAAGTCACCAAGAACAGAACAAAGTCTAGACAAAGATTGAATTCATGTAGCTCAACAAATTTAATATGAAGGTACAAAGATCAAGAAAATGCTAAGAATGAAAGAAAAGTTTTTTACAAGATCTACGATCATGAAAAGTGAAGCTCAAAATATGAGATATAGAATAAGAGGCAAAATGAAGTTGTGAGTTCCAAGAAAAGTGCAAGTCACGAGGCAAGGTTAATTGCCTAACCTAGTTGCAAATACATTGTATCATTTCATTTGAGATTATCTAATGGTTGAGCACAATTTAAAAAAACCTAATCAAAGGTATTAAGAGGAAAAACAAAGGCCTATATAGTGTTGAGTCTCTACGATTACAGAGATATGTTGGCATATTTAATAGTTGAAGGGCTACCGAGAAGAGTAGTGAAAGAGTTGGAGAACCAGTCTAGAGGAGAGATTGATGATTTGTGGGTACTAGTAAGTTTTAGAGAGAGAATAAGGTATTTGATCAACTAAAGGGTAGTTGCATAATCACAGGCCAAATTAGTACACGGTTCCTTACTAATATTTGTAACAGAAAATCTCTTAACCGAGTGGACCTAATAAGTACTTTTGTAAATCCTTGAGAAAGGTAACATTCTAGTTGAATGTTTAAGTCCTCTAACTAGACCATTCCTAATAGGGTGAAGATCTTAAGAGGTCTGAGGTAAATCCCCTAACAAGTTCACATCTAACAAATGTGCATTGTAATCTTTAACCAGATTGGATCTTAACCAAGCATACTTGAGAAGAGTTTCTTTTTGTGGGTGACAATTCCCACAAAGGTTTTTCCCAAATTGGGTTTCCTCATTAAATCTAGTGTTACATGTGATGCTTTATAACTGTGAATGTTAGTTGCTTATGTTATATGATGTTTATCAAGTTTTTGAAGTATTTACAAGTTTTGGTTGTTGCTATTATTTCAATCACCAAGTTGAATATGAGGTTTAGATTTAAAGTGTTAAGTTACAATATTTTTTGATTAACCCCCCTCTTAGTAAACCATCATTAGTAGTGTAAACCAACAATTGGTATCAGAGCTAGTGCTATTAGAAGATAAGTTTAAAGGTACTTGAGTTAAATATCCAAAGATGTATAAAAGGGAAGCACCAAAGTTGAATAGGAATATTTTTTCTACATGGAAGAACAGAATGAGGCTTCACATATCTGGTATTGGAGATTATGCACTAGATCATCTTGGCATGAGTACTCACCTACACTATTTGGTCCTTTGACACTTGAGTAGATAAGAGAAAGACATAACACATACAAGGAATGATAGACATAACTTCTACTCTCACTGACCTAGATTTTAATGATTTAGAAGGTTGTGCTATTGCTAAGAAGATGTGGGATAGGATTTCATTGGTTTTTGGGAGAGATCAACATGTTCAGAAAGATAAGGCTTCAAGCTTAAGAGGAAAGTTTCAATCAATGAGAATGAAAGAAGGAGAAAACATTACAACATACAATACAAGACTAAATGAGATTGCTATTACTATTAGAGGTGTTGGTGGAACCATTAATGAAGAAGATGTTAGAAGAAAGATGCTTAGAACAGTGTTACCTATCTATGCCATTTGAGTGCCTGCTATTTGAGAGCTAAGATCCATTCCACAGATGGTTTTTACGTTGGATGCTACAATCGGTAAGCTAACTTCTTTTGAGTTGAATGATTTTGATAATAGTTTTCCTGCTACATCTAAGATTGAATCTGCATTCAAATCAATCTTGACTATTGAGAAATCTAGAGATTCTAGATCTAGTGATGGATATGCAAGCAGTGCTAGTGAAATATTTCATAGTTGTAAGAGTGAGCTTGAATATCTATATGCTGAAGACGAAAAGAATGAAACTGAATTTGAAGCATTATTCGCTAGGAGACTACCGAGAGGTAAAGGAAAGTACAAAGGTAAGCTACCTTTGAAATTTTTTTCATGCAATAAGATTGGTCAAATAGATTCTAATTGTCCTAAAAATAATGATAAGAAAGATAACAGAGACAACAACAAGACTAAGAATAGATATAGAAGATTCAGAGACTTTAATAACAAAGGAAAGGTAACTGCTTTTGAGTTGAATGACTAACATTACTGAATTAGGTTCATCTAATGATGAAAATGATGATGATGAAGAAGAAGTTGTTTATGTTTCTATTAATGATGAGTCTAATGAAGAAATGTATGTTGAAGAAAAATCCCTAATATCACAAGTAAGTAAAAATGATACATGCATTTTAGAGAGTGGTTTCTCACACCACATGGCTGGCGACACTGATAAGTTTATTACATTGAAAGAGCATAATGGTGGTAATGTTAGATTTGGAGATGATGCCCCATATTTTGTGAAAGGAAAAGGTTCTATAATTATGCTAAACAATACTATGTGTGATGATGTTTAATGGATTGAAGGTCTAAAGTTCAATTTGTTGAGTGTGGCACAGTTAAATAATACAGGTCACTGACTGGAATTTCAAAACAAGAAGGTTGAAGTATTTGATCAAGAGGGAAGTCTGATTGCTACCGGAGGTCAATATAAAGGTAGCGTATTCTACCATGATACATCAATAAGGACCTATTTGTTTTCTAAGATTGAAAATCTATGGCTATGGTACAAAATGATGTCATGTTACTTTTTACAACTTAATCAAAGTAAGGAAGAAAAATAGAGTAAGAGGTCTACCGAGTCTAGACAAACATGAGAATGTTATGTTTAAGGGATGTCAAGTAGGTAAGATGACTAAATAAAGCTTTACAAGAAAAACCTATACTACACAAGGGATATTGGAATTGGTACACACCGACCTATGTGTTCCCATTGTTATTGTGTGGTGATTGATTAGGTAAGTCTTGTAATCTTTTCCCCTACCCTTGCTTACATGTTCTACGCCTAAAGTGGCATAAAGATTATATAAATTTTCTTAGGGTTAGGGTTTGACATGATGTATGTCTTGAGTAGCTTCTTACTATGAGATTGAGCTATAAGGAATTGCAGATTGCAATTAGATTGTAATTACTGGCTAATAATAAGATTTGAATTTATATTGGTGGATGTAGCCTAGGGATTGGGTGAACCATGTCAAATATATGTGTCTTGTGTTCTCTTCTATTTGGTTTATTATTTTTTGATATTGGCTATATTTGCATGTAACTTGTCATTTCTGTTTCGTTAATCCTAACAAGTGGTATCAGAGCAAGGTTTTTTTAGTTATCCTCTATAGGAAGGTCTCACTATTGAGTGGGAGTCTCATGGTTAAGTGGGAGTAATGGCAGACGAGGGTAAGTTGAAGGTGATAATTTTAATGGGCAGAACTTTCAGTTATTGAAAATGCAGATGGAGGACTATCTCTATCTTAAGGATTTATGGTGGCCATTGGGAGGAGTAAGCAAGAAAGAGACAACTATGTTTTGGGAGGATTGGGATATTCTGGATAGAAAGGCACTGGGTAGCATTCTCTTAAATGCTTGGCACAATCGGTGGCATTTAATATTACAAAATCAAAGACAACTGAAGAGTCAATAGAAACCCTAGCGAAGTTGTATGAAAAGCCTTCTTCTTTAAATAAGGTATTTCTTATGAAACCTTTATTTAATATGAAGATGGTAGAAGGTGGATCAGTTGTTGATAATTTAAATGAGTTTAATACAGTTACTAGTCAATTATCCTCTGTAAATGAAAATTTTGATGAAGAAATTAGGGCTCTTTTGATTCTTTGTTCTTTTCCTAAAAGCTGGAATGGCTTGGTAATGGCTATTAGTAACTTTGTTTCTAGTTCAAATACCCTAAAATTTGATGATGTTGTTGGTGTTATTCTGAGCGAGGAAATTTGTAGGAAAAGATCAGGTGGATCCACATCAGGTAGTGTTTTGAATGCAGAAAGAATAGATAGAACAAGAGATAGAGGAAAAAACTCTGGAAATCATGGGAATCATGAGGAAAATCAAAGGGAAAGAGGTCTCAATCAAGAGGACCAAAAAATTTCCAGTACTGTGGAAAACTAGGTCATAAGAAGAAAGATTGTTGGTCTCTGAAGAATAAAGAAGGAGACAAAAAAGAAGGCAATAAGGAGGCAAATGTGGTAAGTAGTAAATCTGAAGATGATGTTTTTCTCCTTTCCCTTGAAAATTCTGATGATTCATGGGTTCTAGATTCAAGGGCATCATTTTTTTGCTATGCCCCATAGGAGTTATTTTCTTGATTATGTCCAAGGGGATTTTGGGCTAGTTTATTTGGGAGAGAATGAACACTGTCAGATTGCTAGGAAGGGAAGAATTAAAGTTAAGTTTCCGATTGAGAATCACTGGCTACTATAAGAGGTAAGGCATGTTCCAAGGTTAAGTAGGAATTTAATTTCAGCAGGAAAACTAGGTGTTGAATCTTGCAGATTTACTTTTAATGATAATAATTGGAAGGTTTCAAAAGGTTCCTTAGTAGTAGAAAAAGGTGTGAAATTAGGCACCTTATATCTTTGTATTAGTCATACTATTCTTTCTACTTTAATTGTTATAGAGAAAAGTCAATGTTCAGGAACAATTGCTACAGTTGAGCAGGTAGAACATAAAAAAATTCATGTGGATTCTAAAACAACACCATGACACAATAGACTTGGGCACATGAGTGAAAAAGGTATGAAATTACTTCATTCAAATAAATTTTTACCATGTCTAAAATGTGTCAATATGGATTTTTGTGAAAGTTGTGTGTATGGAAAACAAAAGAGAGTTAGTTTTCTAAAGGGTGGGAAGGAAAAGAAAGATGAAAAATTGGAGCTTGTGCATACATATGTATGAGGAATAGATCATGTATCTTCCCTTGGTGTCTCTCTATATTATGTTACTTTTATTGATGATGCAACTAGGAAAGTATGGATGTATTTCCTTAGGCAGGAATATGATGTATTTGAAACTTTTTAAAAATGGAAAAGATTGGTTGAGAATGAGACTGGTAAAAGACTAAAATGTCTTAGATATGATAAAGGTGGTGAATATTGTAGAAACTAATTTGAATATTATTGTTTCTCTAATGGTATTCATAGGTAGAAAATAGTTCCATGGACTCCATAAGAAAATGGAGTGGCTGAACGCATGAATAGAACAATAATGGAGCGTGCAAGGACTATGAGGTTGCATGCTAGGCTTCCCTTAAACATGTGGGAAGAGGCTGTAAATAATATTGTTTATTTAATTAATAGAGGTCCATCTACTCCTTTGGGTTGTTGCATTCCAGAGGAACCATGGGCTAGAAAGATGGTGAGTTGTTCTTTTCTTAGAACCTTCAGTTGTGAAGCATTTGCACATATAGATTTTGAGAATAGAACCAAGATAGGATAAATCAAAGAAATGCGTATTTTTTGGATATGGCATTGATGAGATAGGCTATAGAATTTGGGATTTTGAGAATCATAAAATTGTAAGTAGCAGGGATGTCATATTCAATGAGAAAATGTTGTACAAAGATCTCTTGCGACAACATGAGAAGAAAGACAATGATTCTGTAGAATTGGATGATACTCCAAAAGGTGATGTTCCAGTAGTTTCTTATGCTCCTCAAAAAAAAACACAACAACAACAACAAATACCACACACCCTAGTGAATGTTAGATGGTCAACAAGGCTAAGTAGACCCCCATATAGATTTTATCCTTCTTTGTATTTTATTTTATTAATAGATGTTGGTGAACCTGAATGTTATAATGAAGCTATGCAGGTGGATACAAATCTTCAGTGGGAGTCTACAATGATGGAATGAATATTCTCTTTGCTGAAAAACCAAACTTGGGATATATGTCAGTTACCTATAGGTAAACATGATTTACAGAATAAATGGGTTTATCGACTGAAAGAAGAGGATGGAGGTAAGACAAGATTTAAAGCCAGATTAGTTGTAAAATGATTTGCATAGAAAAGAGGCATTGACTTTTATGAGATATTTTCTCTTGTTTTTAAAATGACTTCTATTTGTATTGTTTTAAGTATTGTGGCTACTAAAGATTTGAATTAAGAATAGCTTGATTTTAAAACAACTTTTCTTCATGGTGATTTAGATGAATAAATATATATGGTAGATCCATAGGGTTTTGAAGTCACGGGTAAGGATAAATTAGTGTGTAGATTGGAAAAAAATTTATATGGCTTGAAGCAAGCACCTCAACAATGGTATATTAAATTTGACACTTTTATGATTGAGAATGGATACACTCGGTGTCATTTTGACCATTGTGTTTATTTCAAGAGGTTGGATGATGATAGCTACATTATTTTATGTTTATATGTTGATGATAAGCTTGTAGCTAGGTCTAACATGGAGCACACTTAGGGGTTGAAACAATAGTGAGAACAATCATTTGCTATGAAGAATTTGGGGGCATCAAAAATATCCTTGGTATGAAAATTTGCAGAGATAGGACAAACAGGAAATTGACTTTATCTCAGGCTGATTATATTGAGAAGGTGTTGCAACATTTCTCTATGGAGAATGCCAAAGTTGTCAGTACACCTTTGCATGATCATTTGAAATTGACTAAGGAGATGTATCCAAAGACACCAGAAGAGGAGGAAAAAAAGTCCAAGGTACCTTATGCTTCAGATGTAGGGAGCTTAATGTATGCTATGGTATGTACTAGGCCAGATATTGTACATGCACTGGGAGTAGTTAGTAGGTATATGAGTCACCCTAGGATTGAGCATTGGAATGCAGTCAAATGGATTCTTAGATATCTAAGAGGTACATCTAGTAGGTATTTACACTTTGGGGGCTCTACTACTACTATACAAGGCTATGTTGACTCAGATTTGGTAGGAGATCTAGATAGTAGGCATAGTACTATAGACTATGTATTTATTGTTGGTGGGACAAAAATGAGTTGGATTTCTTGGTTACAAAAGGTGAATTATTTATCCACTACAGAGGCAGAGTATGTTTCTACTACATAGGAAGCCAAGGAAATGATATCGCTTCAATTCTTCATGTAAGAATTGGGACATCCACAGATGGACAATTCTCTGTATACAGACGACCAAAGTTCTATTGATCTTGTGAAGAATTCTACCTTGCACTCAAAGGAAAAACACATACAGTTGCGGTACCATTTCATTCTTTCAGTTTTGGATGATGGGCAGTTAAAGTTGGAAAAGATCCATACAGATGATAATTTAGCATATATGTTTACAAAGGTAGTGACAAGGGAGAAGATGAATTCTTTTTCAGCTTTGGTTGGTCTTCTAGACTGAAAAAAATAAAGGAACAGTAGAGTCCAGGTGGTTGGATCCAGTGGGAGCTTCATGGGGTAGTGGTTTAGCTATAGGATCAGTCTCCAAGTGGGAGATTGTTGTTTTATGGAGCCTGATTAGTCCCCAAGTGGGAGATTGTTATCTTGTGGTGACTCATCAGGTAAGTCCTATACACTTTTCCCCTTTCCCTCACTAACATGTTCTAGCCCCAAAGAGGCATAAAGATTGTATAAATTGGCTTAGGGTTAGGGTTTGACATGATGTATGTTTTGAGTATCTTCTTACTGCGAGACTGAGCTATAAGGGATTGCGAATTGTAATAAGATTGTAATTAATGGATAACAATAATATTGTACTTGTTGTTGGTGGACATAGCCTAGGGATTAGGTGAACCACATTAAATCTTTGTGTCTTGTGTTCTCTTCTGTTTGGTTTATTATTTTATGATATTGGTTATATTTGCATGCAACTTGTTATTTCTATTTAGTTAATCCTAACACACATGAGGACACAAAATTGCTATGGAGATAGATAATTCATATTGTTTGTTGATGATTATTCTAAAATGATGTCAGTTATGTTTTGAAAAGAAAAATCTAATGCATTTCAAATGTTTAAGTGGTACAAGGCTAGAGTTGAAAAATAAATAGTGAGACAATTGAAATGTTTGAGATCTGACAGATGCAGAGAGTTTTTTACACTCTTTTGCAATGAACATGGTATAAAGAGGCCGATGTTTGCACCGAGAGCACCACACTAGAATAGTATATCTAAAAGGAGAAACATGTCCATTTTGGATTGTGCTAGAAGACTGATGATTAAGAATGGGATTTCTCAAACCTTCTGGAGAGAAAAAGTCAATACTACTGCTTATATACTTAACCGAGTACAACTGAAGAAGGGAACTAAAAAAACACCTTATGAGATCTGGTATGGGCATAAAACAAATGTAAGTTACTTCAAAGTATTTGGAAGTAGGTGTTATATTCTTAAAGATGCAAGAGATGGTAAATTTGACTCTAAAAGAGATGAAGGAATATTTTTGGGATATTCTACCAAGAGCAAAGCCTACAAATGTTTGAATAAGAATACTAAAAAAATTGTAGAAAGTGAAAATGTGAGGATTGATGAATTTGAAGAGAAGAATGATGAAAACAACAAGAAGGATCCTGAGGATTATCAAATATTTGTCTATGTACAAACCAAGATTCTTGACACCTTACCTAAATAACAATGTGAGGAAGAAGATGAGTAGAGAGTGCTTCCACCGAATGATGGAAATGAAGAGATACCATTGGCTACTCATTCTGTCTTGGAAAGGTATGTAAAGATACACCACTCACTGAGTAAAATAATTGGAGACAAGACTACTAGAGTTCTAACAAGAAGAAAGGTAAGAGAAAACACGTTCTTAATATCTGAATTTGAACCTAGAAAAGTAAAGATGCTTTAGAAAGTGAAGATTGGATGAAAGAAATGAAGGAAGAGATAGTTCAAATTCAAAAGAATAATACATGGACTTTGAAACCGAGACCAAAAGATAAGAATGTAATTGGTATTAAGTCAAATTTCAAAAATAAGTTGAATGAGCATGGTAATGTAATAAAAAATAAAGCAAGATTAGTTTGCAAGGGGCATGCACAAGAAGAAGGTATAGACTATGGTGAAAATTTTGCACATGTTGCTAGATTAGGAGTAAGGATTATACTAGCATATGCTGCTTATAAGGGATTCAAAGTTTATCAAATGGATGTTAAGTCTGCATTTCTCAACAAAAATCTTGAAGAGGAAGTACATATTAAACAAGTTGAAGGATTTGTTGAGAATAGTAACCGAGACATGGTATGAAAATTGCACAAAGCATTGCATGACTTTTAACAAGAACCCCGAGCATGGTATGAGAGATTGTATACATATCTGATCAAAATAGGATTTCAAATAACTAGTGACAACAACAATGTGTATCTGAAATGTTATAGTAATAATAAAATTTTAATTGTTGCGATATTGGTTAATGAAATTATATTTGGAGGCAATGAAACATTGTGCAGATCTCTTGCTGAGGAGATGAGAAAGGAGTTTGAAATATCTATGATTGGAGAGATTAAATTATTTCTTGGACTTCAAATTCAATAGGTAAAGGATGGGATCTACATTACAAAAGAAAAGTACATTAAGGAGATCCTAAAGACCTTTGGTATGGATGAATCAAAACCGGTTGGAACACCGATGGTCACTAGCAGCAAGTTATCTAGAGAGGATGAGTCATAAGAAGTCAATGAGACACTCTACCAATCCATGATTGGTAAGTTGTAATATGTTATGCACATTAGACCTGATATTTCTCATGCAGTAGGGATTTTTTTAAGGTTTTCTTCTGATCCAAAGGATACACACATGTCTACAGTTAAGAGAATTTTTAGATATCTCAAAGGCACTAAAGATTTTGGCCTACTATACAATAAAGCAGGAGACTTTGAATTTAAAGTCTATAATGATTTTGATTGGGCTGAAACATTGATCACAAAAAGAGTACAAGCGGAGGAGATTTATTTTTAGGAGAAAGATTAGTTACATGGCTAAGAAAGAAACAAAGTTGTATATCATAGTCTACAACCGAGGCAAACTATGTTGCTGCAGCTATGAATTGTTCAAATATTGTGTGGATCAAATAGCTACTAGAAGGTATGCAAGAAGAGACCACTGATCCATTCACCATCTATTGTGACAATATATGTGCTATAAACATATCAAAGAATCCAGTAATGCACTCAAAGACCAAGCACATATCTATCAAGTATCACTACTTGAGACAGAAAGTACAAGACAAGCTTGTAATTTTGGAATATGTGAATTCAAAAGAATAGATTTATGACATATTCAAAAATCACTACCTATTGGAGTTAGCTTCTGATATTATTCTTGGCATTCATGTTTTGTCACTGATGTCAACATGTGTTTATATTAAGGCAAAACAGACTGGTTATTACTATTACTTTGATGTCTGATAGAAGTTTATGGGTATTGTACTAATGATTTAGAATGTGCGAATATGGTGATGTGTATAGGGATGTATTGTGATATTATGGCTAAGGTTGTGTTTCTTAATATATTAGAATGAGCGAGTTACAAAAGTTTTAGTGAAGACTAGGTATTGGACTACGACAAAGTTGATCTCTGATTTTTGAGAATAACTTGCATGAGATATGGATTCATGATGTACGAGCTTGGGTAATGAAAAAAGACATGTTGAGGAATGTGTATTATGATTCTTGGGTCATAAGACTCTTGGTGATATCAGCTATGTTGTGTGTTCTGGAGGAGACCTATTTGGAGATGACTTCAAAGATGGAGCATGTATTATGGATTGCGAGCGTGGATTACAGATCTTGGAATATATTTGATGAATTGTAATTTATGTTTACTTGTTATAGGTATTGTGTGTATCTTAGCAAGGGGTTATATAATTATTTTTGCATCGGGGAAGTCTTAATTGGCCGACCTAAATGCTTATTGTAAATTTGTATAAAAGAAAGTTGTTTTCTTTAATGGAAAGCATGGGAATACTAAAGTGTGGAAGTTGCGAGCTTTTTTGTGCAAAGACTGCTCGATGTAGAGCAGAGGATGTGATTAAGAGACTTCATTGAAACTGATTAAGAAAATATAGTTGCTATCAAACAATTTATTAGATTGTATATTTTATATACACTTTTATTTCTGATAGTAAGTCCTAAGGTGGATTTAATCTTCTTTAGGCAGTGTGCCTAGGGAGTGAGCCCATTTTTACTCTTGACTCCTAATAGGGTTTGTCCTTTAACAGTGACTATGTACTATAATGCATTAATAAGCTCCTAACAGGGCTAAATCTTTTACCAAGGATACTATACTCTCAGTACACTATTTATGGGTGCTAATTCCCACTAGGGTTTTGCCTTTAACAGTGTTTCCTTGGAAACAAAGGATTGTATTATGGTGTTTTATTTACTGTGTTATCATTTGGATTAATTTTTTTGTTTATAATGATTAAAGTTTAATAATCTATCTCACAACTAATTTACCCCCTCCCTCTTAGTTGTGTTGGTGGACTGTAATTCCTAAAAAAATGGTATCAGAGATTCTAGTCCTTAGAGAGAAATCTTAGTAGCTTGAGGTGATCCTAAAAATGGCATACTACAAGAAGGATAGTCCAGAGTTTGATCTTGAAAACTTTGACAGCTGGAAGAAAAAAATGAGGACTTATTTGCTATGTTTGGGAATTGACTATTGTATGATTAAAAAGAAAGATGTGTTGGTCAATACTGAAGGTGAATTGGATAAAGCTATTGCTAGTGAAAATAAGTTGTTTTCTTATAACATAGTTGCAAGAGAAGCACTGATTAGTGGACTCTCTAAAGGTGAATTCATAGAGGTTAAAGACATGGATTCTGCACATAAAATTTGGTCAAGATTGGAACCTGATCTATATAAAGGAGACAAGTTTACTAAGCAGGAAAAGTTGGAGAACTGGAAGACAAGGAAGGAAAATCTGAAAATGAAAGATGATGAGAACATTAGAGAATATGTATAGAGACTTACAAAGGTTTTTATTGGTATTAGAAACTCTGGACACACATACAATGAAGATGAAGTGGTCACAAAAATTTTGATATCTTTGACACCTATCTACAAAACTAAAGTGCAAGCTATAGAGGAGATCATACAATTGATGGAGAACTTCAATAGAGAGATGTTGATTGAAAAATTAAATACTTTTGAAGCTGCAGATCTATGGGTATTCATTATCTAAGGTTGAGACAACATTCAAGGTCACTGTGCATAAAAATAGAAAGACTTTATCATGGATCATGAGCACTAGCAATAGTGACTTGCGAGAAGAGCTTCATGATTATGTTAATGACTAGGAAAAAATAAAGGAAGAAGAAAGGAAGTTACATAAAATCTTGGCCCTAATCGATAGAAGATAAAAGATAGGTAAGGGTAAGTTTGAAGGAAAGTTGCCTCTGAAATGTTTTTCTTGCAATAAGATAGGTCATTTTTCATCTAGATGTCCTACAAGGGTTCCTAAGCATACATATAAGTTTTATAGTCCTAAGTATTCCAAGGATAAGGAGTGTTACTATGCTAGTGAAGGTGTTTCTGATGATGATATTAGATTTATTAATATCAAGGATGATGGACCTATTCATGAAGAGAGAGCCCTAGTGTCACATGTTGAAATGAAATCTGAATGGGTCATAGACAATGGTTGTTCACGCCATGTGCTTGGGGATCAAAATAAATTTATTAAGCTAATCAAGTATGATGGTGGTGTTTTGAGATTTGGTGACAACGCTCCTAATCTTATCATTGGATTTCAATCTATTTATTTGGATGGAAAGGATAACATTGATAATGTGTTACTTGTTGATGGACTTAAGCATAATTTATTGAGTGTTGGAAAAATGGTGGACAAAGGTTATCAATTAAAATTCATTGATGGAAAATGTTCTATCAAAATTAAGTCAAAAGAATTGATCGCATCTGGTACTAATTCAAGAGGTAATGTATTTAAATTAAATACATCTGAGGCTTCTTGTTTTGTTGTGAAGCTTGATGACAATTCGTTATACAATAGAAGATTTTGTCACATGAATTTTGATAATATTGTGAAGGCAAGTATGACTAATGATGTTAGAGACTTACCAAAGATTGTGAAACCATCTAACACCATGTGTAGAGAATGTGTAATGTGGAAACAAAATAGAATTAATTTTAAAAGTAAATCATACTCAACAAAAGGGAGGTTGGATCTGGTGCATATAGATCTGTGTGGTCCTACAAGAATGAGATATTACTTTGGTGAAAGGTATTTCATACTTTTTGTTGAAGAATTTTCTAGGATGATGTGGGTTACATATCTGAGAGATAAATCTGAAGCTTTTGACAAATTCAAGATATTTAAAAGAAAAAGTTGAGAATAAATCAGGTTTAAAGATAAAATGTTTAAGATTAGATAGAGGTAGAGAGTTTGCTTTAGACTTGTTCAATAACTGCTGCAAACAACATGGAAGATACATACAAACCTTTTCTCCTAGAACATCACAAGAGAATGGGATAGAAGAGTGAAGAAATAGAACAATATTAGATGTTGCAAGAACTATGTTGCTGGAAGGAAACGTATCACATGTTCATTAGAGAGAAGCTATTGGTATTGGTGTTTATACCTTGACCACAATTCAAATAAGAAAAGGTACAAGTAAGACTCCTTATGAATTATGGTTTAATCATACTCCTATTGTAAAATATTTTAGAATATTTTATAGTAAATGCTATATCAAAAGAGATAATAAGATAGGAAATTTTTATGCTAGATGTGATGAAGGAATATTCCTTGGTTATTCCACTAAGAGAAAAGCCTATAAATGTTTCAATATGAGATTGAGGAAGATGATTGAAAGTGCTAATTTGAGGATTGAT
Organism: Thuja plicata; assembly: GCA_018584345.1. Classification (NCBI taxonomy): domain Eukaryota; kingdom Viridiplantae; phylum Streptophyta; class Pinopsida; order Cupressales; family Cupressaceae; genus Thuja; species Thuja plicata. The sequence continues at coordinate 1,042,545 of MU224039.1, read as the reverse complement.
GAAAAGTTCCAGATTCAGGAAAGAATATATGAGTGTAACCAGATTACAGAGAACAAGGAGGTTATTGCAGATCAAGAAGAACCTTTTGATATTGATCATGAGATAAAAGTGTGTCAAGATGACTCAAATGATCCTACTGAAATTCCTAGAAAAATGAGGTATTTTAGGAGAAACTATCCTGAAAATCAAATTATTGGTAATGCAAATAAAGACATGATGACAAGATCGAGAGTAAGAGATGAAATTTGTTTGATTTATCAAATTGAACCTAAAACTACTGATGAGACATGTAGAAATGAATCTTGGACTAAGGCTATGCAGGAATAATTGGAATAGATAAATAAAAATAACACTTGGGAACTGGTTCCTAGAGATAAAGATAAAAATATTATAGGAACTAAGTGGCTTTTCAGAAACAAAATGAATGAAGAAGGAATGGTTGTAAGAAATAAGGCGAGACTGGTTTGTAAAGGCTACTCACAATAAGAAGGCATAAACTTTAAATAAAAAATTTGCTCCTTTTTCTAGGCTTGAGGTTGTAATATTATTTCTTGTGATGACATGTAACTGATTGAATGTTTGACAATGATAAGTTGAAGATGATGCAAAACATTAAACCAGTTAATGGTTTGTATTGTCAGTAATGTCAACTTGATGTCATCTGTATGGTCATGTACATAATGCCAAAGACTTCAAAGAATAAATGCAACAAAGGTTATGCTTTCAAAAATGCATAAAATTCAAGTATTCACTAACTGACAGACCACATCGACAGAGTGCACACCATCGGTAAAGACAGAGATAAATTCATAGTGATGCCCAACGAGTAGAAGACAATGTTGCCCGACGAAGCAAAATCACAGGATGCCCGATGAGCTAAAAACATAGTTGCCTGACGAGAAAGATCCAATGATGCCTGATGGACAGAGATCCCAAAGCTAACTAAAGTCACACTGACAGAACTGGTAGTTGTCACCGACGATGAACTGTAGAATTGACCGACAGAATAGAGAGATCAGAAAATGACAAAATATCTAGCTGGCAGAACTTAAGGATAAAATTGACTGGTTGTTTTATTTGACCATAGTTAAGTAATTGATTTAAAGGTGATTTATACAGTTGGCAAGAAGATAACTATGAGATAAATCAGGAGTTAAAGTCGTAAATCAATTTGGCTGGATTGTTTTTCACACCAAGAATCAAGAATCAAGAATCAAGAATCAAGAATCAAGAATTAAGGAATATCATGTCTATATAAGAGACAAGCATAATTCATTTCCATAAGAAATTAGATACATGGGGGAGTGAATTGAAAGAAGATGCTGAAGAGAAACTGATGGAGGATAAACTTCATACAATCCTGATCGATCAAGCTAAGGGAGAGCTAAAGAATTTTGCAGACACTGACAAACAGTGAAGCACAACATAATAGATCAGAAAGAGTGAAGTACAAAGGAATTGAATTGATACATTGATCAGAAAGGTATTGTATGTAAATAGATCAGAATATCTATAATTCAAAGTTGCATTAGAAACAGGTCATTGTGTTTCAGTTTAACCATTGAAGCATTAAGTCTCTTAACAGAGCAGGACTTAACCATCTTCTATAATTGAGGTATATCTTAACAGATTACCAAAAAGTTTGACTCATGATAGTAGCATCAGTCTTACCTAAAGCCTATTGACAGTCTAAGAAGGAGGCTGATTCAAGGATGGTAGTAAGATCAACATAAAGCCTATTGACAGTCTAAAGGCTGATTCAAGGACGGTAGCATAGATGTCAGATACTAAGTGACAACCTATGTATAAAAATCCTCTAACAAGGTCACACTTAACCTTGTGTTTGTAACCTTTAATAGGGTTGGCTCCTAACAGGGCTCACTTCAGAAGAGTCAAAATTTGGGGTACCGGTCCCAGTGGTTTTTCTCTTAACATGGTTTCCACATTAAAATCTATGTGTTATGTGTGTATGGCTTATTACTTTATTGTTTTACATTTCACATATGCATTTCTGGATTGATTGGTATACTCTGCATATTTACTAAGTAGTGGTAAATAAGTTTTACTGCTTATCAGTAATCAAGGAGAATAAGGAAAGACAAGGTAAACCGACAGACAGTTAATTGTTTCAAAGTATTTCAAGGCATACATCTTGTAGGGACTTAATAATCTGAGGAGTATTGATTGATGGATTAAAAGTTTCAAAGGATAAATTTTTGAGGCCACTGATTTACCCCCCCTCTCAGTTAGTACTAACAATTGGTATCAGAGCTTGTGTGCTTAGAAGGAAGGTTTCAAGACCTAAGTAAAGATCACAAGATAAACAGACGAGATGTGCCCAAGTTGAACAAAGACAACTTTGCTTCATGGAAAAGCAAAATAAAACTCCACTTATCAGGTATTGGCAATGATATTAATCAATACTTAGATACTGAATATGTGTTGTCTACATGACCATTGACGATAGATCAATTAAGAGTAAAGCATGAACATAACTGTATGGTTATAGAGCTTTCTTCCTCACTCTTTGTTGTTGAATTTGAGGATGTCAAAGATTGCAAAAATGCAAAGACAATGTGGGATAAGATGAAACTTGTACATGGAGGTGATGCAAATGTTCTGAGAGCCAAGGATGAAAGCCTTAGAGGAAAGTTTGATGATCTCAGAATGAGAGAAGGTGAAAACATCACTCAGTACAACACAAGAATAAAAGAAGTAGTCAATGCTATACGAGGCATTGGAGGTACACTTGAAGAGGAGACAGTGGTATGTAAAATATTAAGAACCTTATTGCCTATATATTCTATTAGAGTCTCTGCTATTCAAGAAATGAGAGTAGTAGCAAATAATACAGTCACTCTTGATAGCTTGATTGGTAGACTGATTTCATTTGAGATGAATAATTTTGATAATAGTTTCTTACCAAGTTTAGAGTCTGCATTCAAGTCTTCTATGAGAATAAGCAAAACTAGTCAGAGACACTCATCTAGAAGAGACAGTGAAAGTGAAAGTGAAGAAGAAGATCTAGATAAAATTGAAGCACTCATGACGAGAAGAATGCTAAGAGGCGAAGGTAAATACAAAGACAAGTTACCACTTGTATGTTTTAATTGTAAAGAGATTGGAAACTTTGGTGCAAGATGTCCTAACAAAAGAAAAGATGATAGAAGTGATAACAAATCTTTTAAGAAGAAATTTGACATAGGTGATAACAAAGATTACAGAGGTTACTGACGATCAGAAAGAAATGATACCCGAGATTACAAGGATAAAGGCAAGAAAGCCAGCTATCTAACTACTTGCAAAGATGAAGATACTGACACCAAACTAGATGATGATATCGAGATAGTATTTGTAGCTATGAAGGATGATTCAAATGAAGATGAAAGGTATGAAGAAACTGCACTCATATCTAAGATTAGTAAGAATGATATCTGGATTATAGATAGTGGTTGCACTCACAAAATGACTGGTGACAAAGAAAATTTTAATACTTTTGAATACTATAAAGGTGGTACAGTAAGAATGGGAAATGATACACCTTGGAAAATTGAAGGTAAAAGAGTAGTAATGTTGAATAACCTGATTAAATGTGAAAATGCTTATTGGGTAAAAGGATTGAATTATAATTTGTTGAGTGTTTCTCAGCTGAATAATTCAGGTCATAGAGTAGCATTTGAGAAAAAGAAGGCAAAGATCTTCAATGAATCAGGAATATTGATTGGTACCGATGAACAAACCAAAGGTAACTTATTTTATCTGAATGATACTAACCCCACTTGCTTAATGAATAGAAACAAAGACATATGGCTGTGGCACAAAAGGTTGTATCATGTGAATTTTGACAACATGATGAAAATAAGCAGGAAAAGAAGTGTAAGAGGCTTACCGACGATGACAAAGCCAGACAACATCATGTGCAAAAATTGTCAAAAAGGTAAAATGACAAAGTCTTGT
>MU224039.1:1021545-1036857 GCA_018584345.1 Thuja plicata | reverse complement strand
TACTGGATGCAAATTAACAAAGGAAGACAAGACAACAGAGGTAAATCAGACTCTATACAGATCAATGATAGGAAAACTCATGTATGTTGTACACACTAGACCAGATATTGCACATGCAGTAGGAATTCTTGTTAGATTTTATGCTAACCCTAGGGAATCACATATAACTTCTATGAAAAGAATTCTAAGATATCTGAAGAATACTGAGGAATTTGGCCTATGGTATAGAAGAGAAGGAAAATTTGAACTAAAAGTGTTTACCGACGTTGATTGGGTTGGAAATCTTGATGATCGGAAGAGCACAACTGGAGGAGCATTTTTTATGGGTGAGAGACTTGTCACGTGGATTAGAAAGAAGCAAGGATGCATCTCTCAGTCTACTGCAGAAGCAGAATATCTTGCTGCTGCTGTAAACTGCTCAAATATTGCATGGATCAAACAGTTGCTGGAAGGTATGCATATGAAGATCATAGAACCAGTAATTATCTATGTGATAACACCAGTGCAATAAATATTTCCAAGAATCCAGTCATGCATGCAAAGACTAAACACATTGCCATCAAGTATCATTATTTGAGAGAACAAGTTCAAGAAAAAGAGGTCATACTTGAATATGTGCAATCAAAAGAACAATTGGCTGATATCTTCACCAAGCCATTGCCCAAGGATACATTTGAGTACCTGAGAAAAAGACTAGGGGTCAAACCCATGTCTACCAGTCAGTAAAAGGACTAAAGGCTGCATCAGCCATATATTATCAGAATATCATTCATGATTGATGCAAGCAGAAGCTGAACTTCAAAGCTACATCTATATACAACAAGGTATATATCAGAACCGAGCACCAGAACATATTGTTATATTGATGATGGATAAGGGAAATTCAAGAAATATATTATGGATAGAAGAAAATTGTTTGACAGAATGTCCGATATTTGTACAAATGTTTGTTTGGCATTGTTGTCAAAGGGAGAGAATGTATTCATATTATCATCAGAAACTATTCATTATCAGATTACTCCAAATAGGGAGTGATCATATCCATAGGGAGAGAATTGGTATCAAAGTTGCAAACAAAAGATAGAGAAAAAAAAAAGAAGAACAATCAAGATAGAGAAATTGACACAGACAAAGGACACAACACATCAAAAGAAGAAAAAGGGAAAGCTGCAAGAATCAAATCTAAGCTAAAACAGAGCTTACCGACGGTCAAACATTTTTTTTGGTTATCAAAAAAAAAATGTTTGGTAATTTGATGAATCTCAACAATTGTATTTCATGTTGTATTAGAAATAGTATAGTGTGATAATATAGCATGTTGCCATCAATGCAAAAGGGAGATATTGATGACATGTAACTGATTAAATATTTGACAATGTTAAGTTGAAGATGATGCAAAACATTAAACCAGTTAATGGTTTGTATTGTCATTAATGTCAACTTGATATCATCTATATGGTCATGTACATAATGCCAAAGACTTTAGAGAATCAATGGAACAAAGGTTATGCTTTCAAAAATACATAAAAGTCAAGTATTCACTAAGTGACAGACCGCACCGACGGAGTGCACACCATCGATAAAGATAGAGATAAAGTCACAGTGATGCCCAACAAGCAGAAGACAGTGTTTCCCGACAAAGCAAAATCACAGGATGCCCGAGGAGCTGAAAACAAAGTTGCGCGATGAGCAAGATCCAATGATGCCCGACAGACGGAGATCCCAAAGCTAACTAAAGTTGCATTGACAGAACTGGCAGTTGTCACTGACGAGGAACTGTAGAATTGACTGACAGAATAGAGAGATCAGAAAATGATAAAATATCTAGCTGGCAGAACTTAAGGATAAACTTGACTGGTTATTTTATTTGTTTTATTTGACCACAGTTAAGTAATTGATTTAAAGGTGATTTATATAGTTGGCAAGAAGATAACTACGAGATAAATCAGGAGTTAAAGCCGTAAATCAATTTGGCTGGATTGTTTTTCACGCCAAGAATCAAGAATCAAGAATTAAGGAATATCATGTCTATATAAGAGACAAGCATAATTAATTTCCAGTGGTTTTTCCCTTCACAGGGTTTCCACGTTAAAATCCATGTGTTATGTGTGTATGTCTTATTACTTTATTGTTTTACATTTCACATATGCATTTCTGGATTGATTGGTATACTTTTCATATTTCTTGAGTATCGGTAAATAAGTTTTACTGCTTATTGGTAATCAAGGAGAATAAGGACAGACAAGGTAAACTGATAGACAGTTAATTGTTTCAAAGTATTTCAAGGCATAGATCTTGTAGGGACTTAATAAACTGAGGAGTATTGATTGATGGATTAAAAGTTTAAAAGGATAAATTTTTGAAGCCACTGATTCACCCCCCCTCTTAGTTATTACTAACATCTTGCTTATGCTACACATAAATACTTCAAAGTATATCATATGGATGTGAAATCTACATTTATGAATGGAGATCTAGAGAAGGAAATATATATTGAATAACCTAATGGATTTCCTCTAACAGAAGGTGAGGACATGGTTTGCAAGTTTAAGAAGGCTTTGTATGGACTGAAAAAAAAAAAAACACGTAGAGCATGATATGCAAGATTGGACAAGTATCTACTTCATCTTGGCTTCAGAAAAGGTAATGCAGACTATAATTTGTACTTAAGAACTAGTGAAGATGGAATTTTAATAGTTGAAGTTTTTTGTTGATGATATCATTTTCGGAGAAAATGATGTGATGAGTAAACAGTTCTCTAAGGACATAGAAAATGAATTTGAGATGTCAATGATTGGTGAAATGAATTTTTTCCTTCGAATGCAAATTAATCATAATAAGAATGGTATTTTTATCTCTCAGACCAAGTATCTTAAATAAATGCTAAATTTTTTTGGAATGGAAGATTGTAAACCTGTTGGAACACCTATGGTTAGTGGTCACAAGGTTATTACATCTGCTAAATCTCAGTGTATTTTTTAGACAAAATACAGATCTATGATTGGAGGCTTACAATATCTGACTCACACTAGACTAGATATTGCTAATGCAATTGGAATTATGGCAAGATATCAAGCAGATACTAAAGAAACACACCTTGCTGCTGTAAATAATATTTAGATATCTGAAAGGGACACTGGATTATGTATTATGGTATAAAAAATATGATGATTTTGATTTGTACTCTTATACTGATGTTGATTGGGAAGGAAATGTTGATGACAGAAAAAGTGCAAGTGGTGGTGCATTCTTTCTTGGGAAAAGATTGGTTTCTTGGTTAAGTAAAAAGCAGGATTGTATAACTCAGTCTACTCCTCTTATAGAGTATGTTTCTACTGCTATAAATTGCACAAAGATTGTTTGGATGAAGCAAATGTTGAAGGATATTAGAATAAATTTTGATGAGCCAGCAGTTATCCATTGTGATAACACTAGCACAGTGAATATGTCAAAAAATTGAGTTATGCATTCGAAGACTAAACACATTTCCATTAAGTATCATTTCTAGAGAGACAAGGTTGCAGAGAAGGAGATTAGATTGGAGTATATCAGCACAAAGGAACAAATAGCAGATATATTTACAAAACCTTTGCCAAAGGAAACCTTTGAGTATCTCAGAGGTATGCTTAGGGTGAGAACCCCTCTTTGCGAGAACTAATTGATGCAAGAATGCATCACTCCAATGGTTTTCAAAGCTATATCATTTTTTGGACTTGATGTATGGATCTACTCATCAGGGGAAGTGATCGTAAGAATAATATAGAACACATTTGGGTGATTTTGCACTTGGTTTTTGCGGGCATGAAGATTTGAAAAAGATACACCTTGCAAAGGAAATTTGGTCAAAAGTAGAATTATGACACCCTTTTCCATTGTTTTCAAAGGGGGAGAGATTCTATGTGAAAATACCTACTATTTTAGGGAAAGCTATGTTGAGGATATTGAGAAGACTATATTGAGAAGATTATATTGAGAGAGAGTACTTTTGGGTTGATAGATTTTCGTATATGTTTCCATTAATGCCAAAGGGGGAGATTGTTTGAATTGGCTTCTGATGTTGTTGTTGGCATTCATATTTTGTCACTGATGTCAACATATGTTTTTATTAAGGTATAACAGACTGATTATTACTATTGATTTGATGACTGAAAGAAGTGTACAGGTATTGTACACTCAATTCAAAACATGCCAAGATGATGATGTGTATAGGGATGTATTATGATCTTATGCCTAAGGTCATGTTTCTTAATAAATCAGAATGAGTATGTTACAAAAGTTTTAGTGAAGACTGTGTACTGGACTGTGATAGTGAACTATGACAGAGTTGGTCTCTGAGTTTTGAGAATAACTTGCGTGCTATATGGATACATGATATGCGAGCTTGGGGAATGGAAAAAGACATGTTGAGGAATGTGTGTTATGATTTTTGGGTCACAGGACTCTTGGTGACATCATTTTTGGCGTGTGTTTCCAGGAGACCTATTTGGGGCCGACTTCAGAGATGGAGCATGTATTAAATAGATTGTGAGCATGGATTATGGATCTTGGATGAATTGTAATTGATGTTTACTTGTTATAGGTACCATTTATATCTTAGCAAGGGGGTTATGTTATTATTTGTGCATTGGAGAAGTCTTAATTGGATGACCTAATTGCTTATTGTGGGTATGTGCACCAAGTTGTGGACCAAAAAAGGGGTATAAGTTGACACATTTTTTCAAAAATCGGGTAAACCTGAACTTGGAACAGGCATTTGAGGGTCATGCACTCAAAATAAGAATGTGTAAAAAATAAAAATTATATTACTCTGAATCTAGTTTCTAAAATACTATTGTTTTTTAAAAAACCGATAAGATTAAGAGGGTCAAACCTCACGCGCACGAAAATATGTTCCTGATTTTTTTGGAAAAACATGCCATAGTTGTTTCCATGAGGTAGGATGATAGGTAAGAGTGAGATCTAGAATTTGTGTATTTTTTTGTAATTTTCCAATGAGTATTTTTTTTCTGTGATTTTTTGAAGTGATCGCATCCTTAAAATTTGGTACTTGTTCGTGCGCTGGGTATAACTTGCATCAAAATAATCGAAAATGAAAACTTTATTTTTAAAAAGTGTATAGAATCAAGTTTAGAAAAATAATATGTAATTTATTTGTAATTTTATTAAGTATATCAAAAGTTATTAAAAAAATGGTAGACATATGTCTGTGAGGACAATCAAGACACTGGTAAAGAAAATAAAAGTTTACTATGCTAATATTGTCCAAAAATAGAAAAATTTATATGGTTAGAAAGCTAAGAAGACGTATGAGATTATGGTGAAAATTATAGAGCTACCATGTTGACAAATTGCAAACCTGATGAAGATAAAGTCAAGAATTCATCTTACAAGATAAAAAACTTCTAAAAGAACAAAAATATAGGGAAAATGAGCCTCCAAGCCTTTGGGTCATTTTCCAAAGCTCTTCCCAAGCCATAACTTGATCGGGTTTATAAATTTCAAATAACCCAATCTGGTTCTAAAAAGAAAAAAGTAAGTTTTCAACTCCCGCATAACCCGATCAGGTTCTATAGAATAAAATTCACAATTTTCACTTCTTCAAAACCCAATCGGGTTATGCAGAAGTAAAAATTATGCTCTCTCTCTCTCTCTCTCTCTCTCTCTCTCTCTCTCTCTCTCCTCCTTTGTTCTTAGTTTTTCAGAACCCAATGGGGTTCTATGGAATTAGGAACATTGCTTGCTTTAACGGTCTTAAAACAATCATTGCAAGTTTTTTTGAGTTCCCACAACTATTTTTCTATTGTTTTACGCCAGGAACAGACAAGTTTGAACTTTTTTTGCCATTTTTTCTTTGCAATGATTGAATTGTGTTGTTTATTTGTGTTTTTAATGTTATTTTATCATTGTAAGTTCTCATTTCAAGAAAAAGGTTGATTTTTTCTTATTTTTTGGATTTTATGTTCACATGTTATTCTATGTTCATGATATTATTCATAGGGTCGATTCAATACGAATAATGAGAAATATCAAAAGAGGAAAAATTGAACAACGAGAGATAGAAAAGGAAAGACAAAGGGAGCACATGAGGAGAATACGACAAGGTACATCATCAAATGCAAGCAACGTAAGTGATGAAAATAAAAATGTTAATGTTAATGTGACAAATGCACCATTTCAATTTAATGTCATTAATGAACAAAATGCACATAATGAAAATGAAAATCATGAACATACACCAATTGAAATGAATCCAATAAATGCACCTAATTCATCTAATGAAAATGTAGAGCATGCAGCTATGTTAACACCTCCTACAATAATTCGTAGAAAACAAAAGTTTCTAATTGACATTGATGAAAATATTTTGAGGCCAATGCATGATAAAATATTGAAAAGAAATTGTAGAAGAATTGTTAAAAATATTTGGAATAACTATTTTGAAAAACTAAATCAAAGTGGAAGATGTCAAGTAGTTTTTGAAATGATTAAGAATATTAAATTTAGAGAGACAATGACAATTTTGGGGTTGAGAACATCTAAAAATAGTACTGAGAGAACCATTGTGAGAAATCTATTCGATGCATACCAAGCCATTGGCTCACAATCATGCAGTAAAGATGCTAATGTTACTTGACGTGTCCTCACATCAACTATAATGGGAAAGGAAATGAAAAATTCTCGTATAGTAAGAAAAACAAGAAAGTCATTAAGGATAGGTAGATCAACATTATGGAGAGTCTTACATAGGCGAGACAAAATTGAGGATCCAAACACTAATTCTCTTTGGTCATTCTCGGGTAGACTCCCACGCAAGGACAAGGTTGTTGTTGATGCATTAAGAACATTAATTGAATTTTTTTTCCATGAAAACACAAGGGTTTCACCCAACCAAAGAGATGTTGTTAGTAGGAGAATCGGATCTACAAATCATATGCCACATCCAAAAAACTTTTTGGATATGACAGAAACACAATTTTATGAAAGATTCCTCCAAATATTTCCTCAAATTAAAATTAGTCAAAGATTTTTTGAAATGACAAAACCCTTTTACATCAAGATTAATCATGTGTGCACCACATGTTGTTGCAGGGAACATATTGAATTTTCCATCCATTATGATATAAATCATCATGTTTGTTGTAATTTTCACACTAAAACTATTTTGTAGGAATGTGGGCTTCAAGAACCTCCTACATCATCAAGAGATTTTATGTCAAGTGTATTATGCAATCGAGATGATGGTTGCATTTATTATAAGATGATGTGTTTGAATGGATCTTGTAGTGCATGTGATGGTATGATAAAGTTATGGATATGTCACCGTCTAGAGAGCATAAATGAGATTGGAAATACACCACTTTCTTTTGGAAAATACAAGACAATAACTTATGGTCTAAAAGATGGAAAAGAACTTAAGAGGCGTGAGTTAGTAAAAAATGATATATGTGTAGCTGATTTTATGAATAATTTTCAAGAGAAACTAGTTTATGAGTGTACACATCATTCACATAGAGCTAGGTGGTTGGATGAGCAATTCAAGATATGTAAGGAAACTTTTCCACTTGGTACTATTGTCTCCATTGTTAATTTTGCTGAGAATTATACAGTTAAACCTCAGAATGAAGTGCAAGCATTGTATTACCATTCTATACAAGTGACGATCTTTTTACATATAGCATTCTTGCATGCACATGATAGCACAGACGCAGATAGAAATTTTTTAAGAGATTATCACTTCTACATGAGTGACAATCACACACATTCATCAGAGTTTGTGCAAGGTTGCTTCAAAGTTTTCTATGAGAATTTAAGGTAAAGACGTATTGAGTACAACCAACACATAATATGGTCAGACAATTGCACCTCACAATTCAAGAATGCAAGGATGTTATATTGGTTGAGTAGGATGCATGTGACAAGTGGTGTTCAACATTTTTAGAATTTAATGGAGGTGGGCATGGAAATGGAGATCATGATGGTGCGGGTGCATGTGTAAAAAGAGCTCTTTCCAGAGAGGAATTGAAGTACGAAGGTGGTGCAAAGTTAATAAATGCACAAATAATTGTGCCATGGTGCAACTCTATGATGTGAACAGGTAATGAAGGTAATTCTATGGTTAATAGGTTTTTTTGGTTGATAAACGAGTCTAACATTGAAAACTATCTAGATTGTTGCACACTTATAGGATCAAGTGACATGCACTCATTTAGAAGTTCAAATGCAGCATCACTGGGTATTTATACTAGATTAATGGCATGTTTTTGCTTGTCTTGTATGAATTTTTCGTCGGAGGAATGAAAATCAAAAGAGTGGGTTGACGAATGGTCTTATACACCTTTGCAACTTCTTGATACATATAAACTTCCTAGAGCTCTACAATTGAGCTAGTTTGAAGCATCACTGGATTTTGATCACATATCTGACCTAGGTGAACCAGGTAATTTCTCAATTTATTCTTCATTTTGAGACGAACTCTTTTGAACCTACTTGAACTCATTTTATTAGGTGGTTAAGTGTTTAGGGTGTTAACTTATCCCTCTATAAATTGCAGGTCATGTATATGCAGTTGTTGCAGATGAGAGCAATGAGGAAGGGACTGATTACTTTTTGTGTCATTGTATTGAGGGCAAAAAGAAATTAACAACTATAGTCATTGATGGAGAGGGTATTGAGTACCCAATAGGATCTGTTGTTGTGACAGGGACATGGATTAGAAGGTACACTATCAAGATATAATGTGTTCTTGTTTGACAACTTTGAGACCTCTTACCATCATTCTATTACACTTTATATGTTGAATTTTGTATTCATTTATGCTTCTATGAAATGATGCCCTAGCTTACAGGTTGTGAGCCATCAAGACATTACCTCATGAAATGATCATAAACGGGGAGTACCACATAGTGAATATCAACATCAAAACAAATAAAGAGAGATCAAACACTTCACACAATGCCTTGAAGGTAATAGCAACGATGCTTTAGCTCTCAAAGCTCGCGGGTCATCAAGCATTCCAAATGCAAAGATGTAAACAATGCAAGTATTAACATTCATATTGTGCCATCAAATCAACAAATGCCATCAAAATGAAATTGATTTAATGAGAAGACAAAGCTCTAATGCCTACCTCAAGTCATGGCTGCCACATGATTGGCCGGCGCTCTGTTTGTTATATACATATACATATATATACATATACATATACATTCATATATATACATATATACATATACATACATATATATACATATAAATATACATACATATATATACACATATATACATATATATATATACATATATATATACATATATATATATATACACATATATATACATACATACATATATATACATATAGACATATATACACATATATATGCACATATATATACATACATACACATATATATGCACATATATATACATATATATATACATACATAACTTTCAGAAGAATATGCAATCTGAGTACAAGCATACATAAGAGGATGAAAATAAATAATAAGGGTATTCAATATATGTTGTAGTGTTTGCCACATTTGTTACAACTGCAGAACCCTTCCATGAATCTTACTTTAAAAACTCGAGGTCCGTCTCTATTAATAATCTCCCAACTAAAATGACTAATAATGATGATTCTATATGATGAAATTCCATATGTGCAAACCAAATGAAAGATTCATGTATGTATGTATGTATGCATGTATGTTTGTATGTCTGTATTTATATATGTATGTGTGTATGTATTTATGTATGTATGTATGTCTGGGTGTGTATATATAGACACACACACACACACACACACACACACACACACACACAAACACACATTTCAACAATGATTCCAAATTTGAATATTTATACAAATCACTGACATTGAATACAAGTGAGATACTAATCTCTCCTTTATATAATATTTATACAAATCACTGACTTTGAATACAAGTGGGATATTAATGCCCTCTAGAAAGTCAGCTTCGTAGGCATTAAATAAAAAATTCCTTAAGATCATACATGGACCTATCTTCTTCCATTTTAATTTACTACAGGCTCCTAGGTGTTTGAAAGCCTTATGAGTTTTTATTTTTCAAAGCATTTAGATCTTTCACATATTCCTCTAGCTCCACTGTCTCTTAAGCATCATCTTCATGGTTTGATATATATACAAATAGTTACCTCATTGTACATTGGTAACCTAATTACTAGATGAGTGACTACAGTACCCTAGTTTGCAATATTAGATGATCTTGTTTAATTTGTGTTCATTTCATGAAAAGATACATGTAAAGGAAAAGAAATTTCTGCGTCTAAATATTACATGTATATACTATATATATGCCAAATAACTTGTATATACTATACAAGGAAAGGAACTAAAAGATAAAAGCATCTGGGTTGTTGTGAGCATAGCCAAATTTTAGAAGAATATGCAAGAGTACAGGCATACATAAGAGGATGAACATAAATAATAAGGGTACCAGACATTGCCTGAAGTGATGAATTTTTGACCCGGGTATGAATCCAATGTGCTCCTACATGATCCTGAACCTGCAAAGAAAAGAGAGATGGGGGTTATATCAAGGAGATCTAAGCAATGAATGGCATCCAATTACTGATCCTCATCTATAATTATGCATGTGCATAGTCAATCCATACACTTCTGAAAGAAAAACCATGCTACAGGACATGTGCACTCAGAAGAATGCTACAAAAAGGAAAGAAGATACCATGTTTTTCCTCATGAAATTATCATAAATGGGGAGTACTACATAGTGAATATCAACAACAAAACAAATAAAGAGATATTGAAAACACTTCACAGAATGCCTTGAAGGTAATAACAATGATGCCCTAGCTCTCAAAGCTCGCGGGTCATCAAGCATTCCAAATGCAAAGATGTAAATGAATGCAAGTATTAAACAATGAGCTCATAAACAATGCATGATGCCCTAGCTTACAACCCGTGAACCATCAAGACATTTCCTCATGAAATGATCATAAACGGGGGAGTACCATAGTGAATATCAACATCAAAACAAATAAAGAGAGATCAAACACTTCACACAATGCCTTGAAGGTAATAGAAATGATGCCCTAGCTCTCAAAGCTCACGGGTCATTAAACATTCCATATGTAAATATGTAAACAATGCCAGTATTAAAAAGTGAGCTAATAAACAATGCATGATGCTCTACCTTGCAGCCCACGAGACATCAAGACATTTCCTCATGAAATGATCATCAACAGGGAGTACCACATAGTGAATATCAACAATGAAACAAATAAAGAGAGATCAAACACTTCACACAATGCCTTGAAAGTAATAGAAATGATGCCCTAGCTCTCAAAGCTCATGGGTCATCAAGCATTCAAAATACAAAGATGTAAACAATGCCAATATTAAAAAGTGAGCTAATAAACAATGCATGATGCCCTAACTTGCAGCCCATGAGCCATCAAGGCATTTCCTCATTAAATGATCATAAATGGGGAGTACCACATAGTGAATATCAAGAACAAAAAAAATAAAGAGATATCAAACACTTCACACAATGGCTTGAAGGTAATAGCAACGATGCCCTTGCTCTCAAAGCTTGCGGATCATCAAACATTTGAAATGCAAAGATGTAAACAATGCCAATATTAAACAATGAGCTCATAAACAATGCATGATGCCCTAGCTTGCAACCCGCGATCTATCAAGACATTTCCACTATTAACAATGCCAATAATGCTAGTATTAACATTCATATTGTGCCATTAAATCAACAAATGCCATCAAAATGAAGTTGAGTTAATGAGAATACAAAGCTCGAATGCCTACCTGATCAAGTCATGGCTACCATATTATACCAAGATTCCAATCTTCCACAATTAGGCCCTCTTTGTACACGACAGTATGCGATCATGCTAAATTAGAAATGAGCCTTTCTTTTTCTTTTTTTTTGTTTATAATCACACGGGTGTCATAATTTCGAGAGTACTGTCGCTATTATGACAGAAACAAGGGCACTTGAAAAAAACCATAAAAATCACACACAAATGGTAGTGTCGTTGCAAATTGGCATCAAAATTTGACCCCAAATGTTGTAGTGGAGAGAGAGAGAGAGAGAGAGAGAGAGTAAATCTTAGGGGTCATACATGGTCTTAAGGGGTTGTAAGACACATTAATGTGTCTTAGGACACCATAAGACCCCTTACAACCCCTAAGATGTACTCTTAAGCTTCCTAAGGGGTCAAAAGGGGTTGCAAGACGCATTAATGGGTCCTTGTATGACCCTTAAGACACCTTACGACCTCTAAGTTGCACTGTTAGGTTTCTTTAGGAGTTGTAAGGGTCATAAGGGGTTGAAGGACATGTTAATGGGTCCTAGGACCCCTTAAGACACCTTTATGGCCCTTAATATGTACTCTTAGGCTTCCTAAGGGGTTGTAAGGGGTCATAAGTGGTCGTAAGACATATTAATGTGTCCTAGGATGCCTTGAGAGACCTTATGACCCCTTAGGAACCCTAATCATACATATTAGGGTTCCTAGTATACATTAATGGGTCTTAAGGGGTCAGCGGACATATTAGTGTGTCTTAGGACACCATAAGACCCCTTACCACCTCTAAGATGTACTCTTAGGCTTCCTAATGGGTCGTAAGGTGTCATAACGGGTTGTAGGAGCCATTAATGGGTGCTAGGACCCCTTTAGACACCTTACAACCCCTTAGGAACCTTAGTAATACATCTTAGGGGCCCTAGTATACATTAAGGTGTTTTAATGGGTCATATGACAAGTTAATGTGTTTTACGACCCCATAAAACCCCTAAGATGTACTCTTAGGATTCTTAAGGGGTTGTAAGGGTTTATAAGGGGTCATAGGATGTATTAATAGGTGTTAGGACCCCTTAAGACACCTTAGTACCCCTTAGGAACCCTAAGAATACATTTAAGGGTTCCTAGTACACATTAAGGGGTTTAAGGGGTCATAAGACACATTAATGTATCTTTGTTAGAGTAATAGACCTTTTGGGTTATTAATTAAATTATTTTGATCTAATTACTAACTAACTCACCTATTCACTCTAGTTGCTTAAGCCAACCTTAGGGTTTTCTTTTTAGGGTTTCATGATTCCTTTTTAAGGAATAACCTCTTTGTATTTTATAATGGAGATATTGTTCATAATAGGAGATTATTCTTTTGAATGTGAAAATGATACCTCTTATCTTTTGGCCTACATAGTTTTTCTCTTTTTCTGTTCTTTTGCTTCTTCCATGTGATAGGGTTATGCATGTAGGTGTTATTGGGAGATTAGGATTTCACCTAATCTAACATGGTATCAGAGCCATCCTGTGGCTCTCTGTTCGTGTTTTGTTGAAGTGTTTCAGAAGCAGGAGGTTTTCAAGTTTTCTGAGTTTTTTTATGTGGATTTAGAGGTGGGATTTGTTTCTGGTCACTTTGGGCTCAAAAGGACATCACCATTGAGCTCAAAGCACCCAAAAACCCTAGAATCCATATAAAATTTGTCCATTTTGCACAATGTTGGCTCTGAGGCAATTTTTTTTTGGTTTCCAAGGCCGTACGGGCATGGAAACCGAGGAAAAAAAAAAAAAAAATTCTTTAGGTTTTTTGGTTTAAAAAAAACCACAGCCAGTGTTATGGTGAAGCTCCATCGCGGTCAGCACCGTGAACCGCCGGCCGCCGACCTGCTCCACCGCCGCCTGGCCCCCGCCGGCCCAGCACCGCTCGCCCGGCTCCGCTGCCCTACGCGCCACCTAGCGGGCTTTTATCCCCATGGGCTTCTCTTTACCCCAGCACCGGTCCTATTTGTGACCGAGGGCTCTGCCCTTCAGTCCCCTGCGTGCCATATGCCCAGGGGCTCAGATTTTTTAAGCCCCAGGGGCTAAAAAAAATTTTGGAGCCCTTTTTTGTCCCTCTGCTGGTGTTTTTGCTCTATTTGGAGCAAACGAAGGCCTTTTTCTGACTTCTTTATATCGTCGGAAAGCTATTTCTAAGCTCTTTTCAATGATAGAGGTTAGGGTTTTGGATTCTACCATTTTGATAGTGTTTTTTTCTGTCAAATTCTGATGTTTGTTTTTTCCTTCCGGGAGCCATATCTTGCTCATCCGGACTCTATTTTTGGAAAACCAG
Organism: Thuja plicata; assembly: GCA_018584345.1. NCBI lineage: Eukaryota > Viridiplantae > Streptophyta > Pinopsida > Cupressales > Cupressaceae > Thuja > Thuja plicata. The sequence goes on along the minus strand of MU224039.1, from coordinate 1,022,714 downwards.
ATATCGTCGGAAAGCTAGTTCAGTGATTTTTTTAGTGGTAGGGGTCTTTTCTCTAGGTTATCTCTCCTCCAATTTTTTCACTTTCACACTCTGGCAGATTACTTGGGTTCTACAGGTTCTGGGATCTCTTCTTCTATTCTTTTGGCTCACTCTTCTTTCTGACTCTCTAAGCATTGTATACTTCTCTTCTATAGCATTCCTTTTTTCTATAAATGCACTAAGATAAAGTGCCTACTTTTGCATATCTAGGATTTCAAGCACCTTGTATTTTTTTGTACTCGCACTCAGTTATAAAGTGCCATGGGGGGGTTATGACATTTTTCCTTATGTGCTCATCCACCTTTGTCAAGTGAGTGTCCCTTCCATGACATTTGCCCCATGATGTATGTCTAGAAGATCATTTCTTCTACTACAACACCGCCCTTTATCCTATGCTTGTACCTTCTTCTGCACTATGGGTGTTCCTAATTCTTCTTCTTGCAGTTGTTTCTGGCATTGCATTTTAGTGTTCTTGTCACACCTCTCCCTGTTTAGCATTATGGGGGGGTTCACCTATTGGCTCTATTGCCTCCTTGGTTCGATTGAGTGATCTACGTATTCAGTTTTTGTTCCTATGTACTAGGCAGATGCAGTGGCTAGGCACCTATGCATTTCGGTGAGATGGATCATCTACTATATAGACACTCGTTCATTCCTACTTTTGGAGGTCACCTCTTTGATTGATCAGCTCTTCAGACTTTGTCTTCTCTACCTAGTCATGCACTATTTCAGTGGGGGTTCCAGCAGTTACTTCTGACAGTGTTTGCAACTTCATGCTTCAAAAATGCTATACATGCTCTTTCTTGTTCCTTTCTTTGGGACATTCCCTAGATTGGAAGTTTTGTTTCCTTCATCTAGTTTATCTTTTTTGGGGTAGCATTTTTCCCACTGGGTTTTCTCTATTTCCTCGCTTTACAGAGATTTCTTGTACTTGGGTACCTGATCAGGCCTTTGTTGCCGGGACCCATCTTTCTTTCTTTTTGCAGTTGTCTCTTAGGTTTCAGCTTCTCCCTAAGCTTATCTTAAGGGGGGTGTTAGAGTAATAGACCTTTTGGGTTATTAATTAAATCATTTTGATCTAATTACTAACTCACCTATTCACTCTAGTTGCTTAAGCCAACCTTAGGGTT